>JAAGNO010004796.1:22060-33585 GCA_033439905.1 Ceryle rudis | reverse complement strand
GTCATTACAGGTGTCTTCCAAACCAAACTATTTTATAAATCAAAAAAAGTGTTTTGACATTTTGACTTTTTTTACTGTGAACACTTTATACTTGGAAAAAAACTATTAACATTCTGGCAGTACACAATTAAGAGATCAATGACTTTCGTTAAAGATTTGGAATGGGATGAAACACCACCAGAGCAAGTATGACACTTGTTTTAGAAGCAGCTTCTTCAGCAGAACTTACTCTGCCAAAAAGATCAAAAAAAATTACCTGCTGCTAAGTAGTAGGAAACCTATTTGATGCTATGGGATAAGCCACTGAATTCCCTTGCAAACCTCCCTTTCCTAGTGAGGCTTTTCATCCAAAGTCAGTCTGTACAATCACCAGCATGAATCCTCATGTTACCCCAGCTGAAAATCTGCCATGTGTTACCAGTTGTGCCTCTGAAGTCCATATTTGGCATTAAAGAAAAACAGAACGTTGATATAAAAAAGCTCAGTAACAGCTATTGCACAACTGCCAGATCATGTGACATCTGCCTTGATATGAAAATAAAGCACCTGCTCCTACTGCCCCCAGCATTAAAAGTCTTTAATTTCATTGCACCTTTCTTTTAAAGGTGCCTTAAACATCCTTAACCAAACCTTCCACTAAGGATTACACATGTTCAAAGTGTGCTGCTATAGATTTGAGATCAAAAGATACTTTAAGAGAACAGCGATTCGTGATATGAAAGCCTTACTGACTTGCCTGTTGGTTAAAAAAGTGCAGTAAAATTAGACTTGCACGACCCCTTAGTGGGCATAAAATTAGTCAATAAGTAAAAAATGATGGGTTGGGAGGTTTTGTAAGGCAATTAACATGTGCCTCTGGCACAATATTTGCAGTTTTATACATTCCACTAAAGATCTGAATACCAACTTTACATTATCTTAAAGACTAACTTCAAAGCTAACAAGGCTGAAAAACGTGTTTAATTAAGTGTCTATTATTTTAAGTTATCTGAATCCACTGTAAATTCAATTCTTGTCCTTAACTTAGCTGTTTAACAGTCACCCCTTGGGACAGGTCAGTTCTCAAGCCATTAATTCTTCCAAAGAGAAGTTCAGATCCTGCAATTCACCCACAGCATCAGATGCAGCTGGAACATAGAGGAATTTAACTTGGTCAAAGTGTAGGTTACAGCAACTCAAATCAGTTTCCCCATGGTAAGACAAAGTAAGGCACATCTCAAATGGTAAGATGTAGCTTTGTGGAAAGAGTTGCAATACATATATCCTTAACATAAATGTGACCTCTGGCAGAGATGAGGAATAAACTTCTTGAGCTGAGCCGATATAACATGTCAGTGCTGCTCTCTGTTGAAGGGCTTCCCCCATCTGTGAGGGCTTTTTCCAGCCAGGCAGCCTTTTTTCACTTCAATTATAGGCAGCCTCTAAAAGCTCATCCAATCCCTTTGTTCCCTTCTCCCCCACCAGATCTTGAAGGATTTTTAGACTTCCTTTGATCTCAGGCTTAGCCTTAGGATGCCTATCCCTTTCCACACTGAATTGAGTAAGCAATTGATACCTTAATTCCTTTGAAGAAACATACCTAAAAGCTAATTTATCTGTGATGTTTTATGATAGGTTCCTTAATACATCTCCATGATCTCTGTTTTACTTGCATGTATTCCCAGACAGGTATCTGGTATCCAGACACTAAATTTCAATGGGGAGATTCACTACTTCCTCCTAAAACTTCATTCCATAATAGTAAATCTCTTCAGCATAACGACTTCCCAGCTACCACTTTGAGATTTCTCAGAATCAGCTTAACACACTTTTTTCATACTGGCAATTTCACATGAACTAGATTTCAAGACCCCTTTAAGCATGGTCTGCTAAGCTTCAGGCTGAAAGAATTCTGAATGTTTGATAATTTCTGAGGTAATGTCTAAATGCTTCAACTGAGAAATGACAGCCCAGCCCCCTGAGCAGCTTTTCTACATGTGACACATAGGAAGCGAGTCTTCTGTATCCATGAGACATGGCCCAGATATGAATGACTACAGTATTTTCCCCAATTCAAAAGCATATAGCGAGAAATTTTATTTTCCAAACAAAAAGTAACCTATGATATTCTGATCTGCTTACCTCCATCCTTCTCTTTATTAAATTCTATTAATTAGCACTGAAATACAGTTTCCAGAAATGCTCTGTCTTAAGTCTTACTGCCTTAAAAAGAAGGCCATGCTCAGGGTTAAGCTTAAACTGACCAACATAATATTTAATGCTATACTAGCTGGTATTTACTCCAACAGCCCATTAACTCTCCCAACAAAACAATGTCATTCCATCAGACAGGCACTCAAACATGAAATGCACAAAAATCAAGGCAGTTCCTGTACTGTACGAGAGAAACATACTGAAATTTAAGTGATGTTATAAAGATAAGTAGCACATTTAAGCCGTTCCTGGTTTTCCTTATGCAAATGTCCATCAGTTTATTTTTAAAAGTACTAGTGTAATATATTTAATTTATGCAGGAGAATGAGGAACAGTTCTGGTGCCGACAGTCAAATTCTGTGCTTATTAACTATTCATAAATCACTCAATAGCATTAGGAAGAGCCTTTGAAGCAACAGTAAAGGCTTGGCAAAGCTTTTATCATATTAAACATAAAATGTGAAACCATGTTTACAGCTACCGCTACTCATTAGTCAGACAGCAAGTTTTTCAAGCTGAAAGCACCAGCCACCCCAAGTCACAGAATACAGGTGGTTTTTAATTCCATGGTCCTAATGTAGGAGGCAGATGGATCCCACCTTTCAGAGCTAAACCGGATTTACTAGTTGCATTACAACCCAAATTGGGTGTGAACAACAACTGAAATATAAAATTACCAATTATGTTACTTATTAATGTTAAAGTGTTGTTAACAGAAGTCAGGTATTGTGATTTCACTGAACAAGTTTCCTTAACAGCTAATACTTTCTCTAAACTTACACCGTATTAGTCATTTTCTCCTCGCTTTTATTCACTGAAAATCCCTTGCAGAATAATTTAATATGTATCCAACTTTCCCATGAACTCTTAAGAACAGCAAGTAATTGTAGAGATTTAATCCTTAGAAGCAAAGTTTAATGACAGAAGAAAATACATTGCCATTTATAAACAATAGCTGGGATTTAAATTCCCTCTCATGGATAAGAAGCATTAAGTACCAGATGTTTCAGAAGACAAAAGCCTCATCCTGCTCCTGGGGAGTTTACAATACATGGCTGAAATGTGAGTGGTGTTAATGCACAGAACATACTCAAGAGTAACAAAATCACTCTGTTCCTCTGGACCGACAAAGGAGTGAACCTAGAGTGCTGAAGGCATCGACAGCTTATTTTCTAGAAAAGTTTTAACGCAAGCTGGGAGGAACTGCTGATGGAACAGGTCTGTCAAAAAGGCTCATGAAGATTTCTAGAGATTAAAATTTGTCAGTGCCAATTAGCACAATCTCCTCTCAAAACATCCTGTGACTTCTCATATTTGCATATTTTTATATCCTCCAATCTCTTCTGAACAAATTAGCTGCTTCATTTTGAATTCTTAAGCTGCAGATAGTATGAAATCAAAGAGCAAGTTAGAATAAAAAAACATGTAATGCGTATTTGGCTTGTTCTTGTTGCTAAGCTACTAAAGCCCAGTTGTAACTACAAGGCTATTAGAGATTTGTAGCTATGCTTCTGACAAGGCAATATAGCATCGATCTAAGCACAGTGATAAAGACTAATATAAAGTCACAAATCAGACCTCCTCCTAACAGGAGTACACCAGCTCAGGGACTGCTAGAGCTTCCCAACTCACAATATCCATTGATCCGAGCAGCTCTCACTGCTGCCTTTAGTTCTTTTGTTAAGAATTCAAAACTTGAGGAAATTTAAACACATTGAGAATTCAAACTCCTGTTGAATTGGTAAGGGACTATCCAAATAACTATCTCCTTCACCTGCTGAAATCTTGTGGCTTACAGAACAAGTGGGACAGGCCTTTCCATCTGCCAAGTCATAACTACACCTCTGATCCAGGATACACAAATAGCTAGGAAAGTGAAATACCTGCAAGCACAAAGTGTGTAACATCACACTAACGTGCCCAAAATTTTAATGGTGGTATCCAATAAGAGGCAGATTATTTGAGAGACAAATGTTTTCTGAGATACAGAACATAAGTACACCCTGTAAAGTTAGTTGGTTGAGTCACCACGCTTCCCCAGGTGCCAATCCTCAAAAAATAGCTTAATAGCTCAATTTAATCTCACAGAAACCAACTGAATGTTACTTTTACCAAAACAAGAAGCAAAGAGACTATTACAGCAGTTCAACAGCTATATGCAACCCCCTCCAGTGAGGAATAAATATAGCTCATGTTGAGGCAGACAGATGTTGAGGTTGATAAAGGTAAGCAGAACCATGTATAAGAGGTAATTACCAAACAGGCTAGATAAGTCACCCATGAATAACTTAACCCTTCAGTGAATCCAACGTTGTTTATTCCCTGGCTGCGGGAACATGAGCCAGAGCATGAATGATTTCAATCCGTTCCCAAAGCACTAACTTTTTGTGATCAGCTACCTCCATTTCTTATCTCAATGGCAAGAAACATCATCATTGCATCCCCGCAGCCTTTTACACGGCCTTCCTTGTGGATCTGACAGCTCTTCTAGAAGTGAGCACTCTTCCCTTCCCCCAAATCCCAATGTTATTTCGATCACTGGGGTTAGGGAAGGAAGGGAAGAGATATTAATTATCTGGAGGAAACAGATCTGTTAGAAGAGCTCACAAAAGAAATGTAAGCTAGCAGACTGGTCAGTAATTAAGAGGGTGGTTTATTTATACTGTCTGACCTTACTCTATGGTAAGGTAAAGTCAGCATAGCCAGCTATAAATTTTAAACATCCAAGTGCCAGCACAAACAAGAAAATGGGAAAAAAGCAGCACACATCACTTACAAAACTGGGGGGTCTTCTCCACACAAATCAGCATGCAAGTTTTTGCAACTGGAGTAGACAGTAATTGAACAATGTAACTACATCTTGAAATCTCAACTTACCCAAAAGACAAAACCTCAAAACAAGTTGTGAGCATAACCATTCCTAGATGAAGTTACATGTTTTATTTAGCAAGTCAGGTGAATGAGAAAGCTATCTGAGTAACACTTATAATCTGTTTTAATTATGCCACTAATAGATCCCAAAAGAACATTGAACTCTGAAAATGAAAATTGTTGGGAAAACTTGGAGGCATAACTCCTAAGTACCTCATGGCACTAACTGCACTGATTATTGACCCCTCTGATTCAAAATAAACTTAGTAACTGCACATGAAAACACATTTTTAACTGCAGAAGGCTGCACAAAAGGCTTTGTACACTGCATGCTCACAAAGTCACTCTTATGCTCTTTTGCAATATGAAATATTAAAATTTAAAATACAGATGTTTCATTTGAGGTGAAATTTTTCAACAATGCTGTAAATCATATTCAATAAATATCCTAGAGAGTTGTTTGAGTGCTTCTGGCCCCAACTAAACATGCTGTAAGACATCTTTACATATAGGCCAAAGCAAACATAATATGCTTTTATTATACACACACACACACATATCCCTGTCTTATCACTCATGGAAGCATGCTCAGTCTGGCACTTCCATTCAATTTCATGTAGTATTTACTAATATCTGAGTGAGAACATGATTTTCTGGATTGGATAAAAGGTAATATCAGACACTGTTAATACTCTTAAGCATTATTTTCTATTAATATTTTTATTATTCCAAGTTTATTGGAAACCTAATTACAGTACTCACCATGAAATTTAACACTGCCTGCTCCTAAAGACCATTACCCTCCCACCCATTATTATCTAAGCCTATTGGTAGCATATTTTATTCACCTGTATTCATGTTATAGGACTTGACCGAATAATCACATAGAGCAAGACTCACTAGTGGTTTGAAATAAATGCAATATTTCACTAGAAGTTGGAAAAGCCAATTTGTCTGTTTAGATTCTAGATTACTGTAACCTGACGCATTTCTCCATAAACGAAAGAGGCTTCACTGCAATCCTTTATAGTCTAACATCGTTTCTAGGACACTTACCTTTAAGCAAAGAATTTTAGACACTTTAGTTACAATTTTTACAGACAGAAGCAATATTAGACAGAAGATGAATGCATATAGAAATACTCCCCACTTCAACACGGTCATGCGATTGAATCTGTGGCACAACCAATAACAAAACCACAAAATCCTTTTCACCTCGGATATTTGCAGTTGGCAGACCCCAGTTCCCCTCTTCCTCAGTCTTCAATCAATGCAGATTATATATAAGTTTTGAAAAACAAAAATAATTAACTTACCAATTTGTAATAATACAGGTGTTACCAAAGCTGTCTCCATGGCATAACAAAATTCCCTGCCAAACATTACTGCACCATGCATCACCCACAGGCGTATTGGTATCCGGTCTATGGATCCTTCACTAATGGTCTCCTCCCTACTTTCATTCTCTTTGCTTTCTGGTTTCTGAAGCTGTGCCACAGGTAGGTCTTGAACTTGCATAGATTCCGAGTCAGCATTCTGGGGAGCCATTTTCATTACCATAAAAAAAATATATATTTGTTATATCTATTTAAATAATACTACCATAACTCCACAAACAAGTTAGGGTGTCTTCTCTTTCAGCTTCTGTTCCTCAGGCAAGTAATGCTTATATTCCTCTTGTACAAACAGGTATCTTGCAACTTCTTATATAGATACAACACATTAAGAACGAAAAGCTATTTGGTAGAAATTTCAACATATGGCTTGCTGGTTTACTGTGAGTTAGAGTTAAAAATCCATAATTGCCATTCAGTTAATACCAGTTTCATAATTATTATTGAAGAAGTGCTGAAGTTGTTAGTCTTGATACGGAGAGGTGGAAAGGCGACACAAAGAGGTGCTCCACTGTTAATCCCCATCGAGCGGCTGATTAATCTGCAACAAAAAGCAAGCATTTAAAAATTTCAATAGCATTTCTCAGGATATTGTGGGCCCCCCCTTAACCATATACCCTATTTCCTGCTTAATGCTTTCCATTGTCCTTGCCTACTGTAGGGTCTTTTATTCCACATTCCCTCCTACCTCTGGACTTTCCATTGAAATGGAGTTACTCCTCATATTTAAACAATGCTTAACTATACTCCAGATTGTGGTCTTACATGAAGCCAAAGAAGGATATATCGGTTTATTTGTCTGAGAACCTCAGAACATTGACCACAAGACTAAAATTCTGGGAAATGTAATACAAGTTCCATATCAGAAACAGCATGGGATATTCCAGTACTATGCCAGGAAGATGATTCATCCATTACCATTTACTCGCTGGCCAGACAGACATCTCCATTTAGACTTTTGGAAATTGCCAGTTACTTTGCAGCAACCATCACATCATCTTAGAATGAAGATATTCCTCAAGCAAGAATGAGCAAAACCAAGCCATTAGGAACGTAACTTTCAGGGTTGATATTTAAATATTTAAACTTCTCATGAAGATATATAAAGCATATGCATCCATCGTCACTCTGCACACAAGACCAGAGCATCTGCATCTTCCTCCCACATCCTACAAGGCTTCTGAATTCCGTAACAGTAAAATGGTACAATATCTTCCACCACACATTAAAATTATTTCAGCGTATTCCAACCAGGCACGACAAGCTTCTCCTGTATCCCCCTTCCTTTGTGCCACAGGTAAAGCCTAAGCAGACATACAGGCTGTACTATGGCAATAAAGATGTGTTTAAGCACTTCAGAGAGGAAAAAAAGCATTTTATTATAAATCAGATTACATCATGTTTGCACGAGAAGGATGCATATTAACACCTGTGCACAGAGTGTGACTGAACTCATACCCCAGGACAAAACCCCTCAGGGGTATGGTTCTGCGAGATGCTGGCTTTGGTAGCAAAGTTGGCCTAAGAAGTCCCCGTGCTGCAGTTTCCTGCTCCTTCAGTTGCGGCAACAAGAACTCTGTGGGCTAGAGCATAAACCAGATCATTATGAGGTAAACCTAAAAATGAGTCAAAGAGATGACATGTTGGGGTTTTAAAGCACATCACAAGAGCAACTCTGCTTCAGTGTGACCTGACACTGTTCTAATGAAATACAGCTCAGTAACATCATCTCAAGCACCCCCTCCTGCTGATACCCTCCTTCAACCCATACCCACAGTGGGTTTACTACCTTTATTTTGTTCTTCCATCCAAAAGCATCTTTTTTGTCTGGTCTTTTTCTCCTCCCAGGCTCCCCAAGATTGCCAGAGTTCTCTGATTTGATCACCTCAATAACAACACTATAATTTGCTTTTGAGCTAGTCAAACCTGTAAAATCATATGAGAGAAGATGAAATAACTTCCTGAACAGAAGGCTAAAAGCCAAGTTTGAGTTCTGTGTTTTAATCTATAAGCATTAAATAGTTCAAAACAAAAAGGAGTCAAGATTGCATTTCTCCACCCACTCAGTTAACAGAAGGCGGCGAGATGCACTGCCTAGGGTTACTGAATTATGGCACAGACAGGTACTTAAGTTCCTCATAAGCACATTGATTTTATAAATGTTTTTCTTTCCAGCCATTAGGGTTTGGATTTGCTAAACTCCTGCATGCAGCAGAGTTCAGTTGCCTCCTTCCAGTAGTTAGTCCTGTGTTGGACTCACATCAGGAATGGAAAGGATGAGATTCTCTTTCTTTGCTTTGGTGCCTGAAGTTTCAACTCTATCCTTGAAGGGCTATTAGTTTATCATAAATATGAAGTTAAGTACAGTGCGTATTAAAACCACCCCCCCCCCTTTCATAACACAAGTTTGGGGTAAAACCTACAAAATACAGGTTCCAGAGTAGGAACAATTATTTTAATTACAGAGTAGTCATAAGATGTTTAATCGCTGGCAGACTCAGGCAAAAACTACATTGAGTAGGATTTTGAAGTTTACATATCAGCTCTTATTACTCAGAAATGACTCAGAACATGTGCATTGCATTACAGAGTGAGGGTCACATGTAACACTCCTGTACAAGATGGCTTTAAAGTAGATAGTGTTTTCGTATGCTTAATTTCCTCTCCTGTCACTGTCTGAAGGATTTAACCCAATTTCCCTAACCACCTCATTTAGCACACAGCTACAGGGTAGCAAAATGAGGCACAGAGAGGAAGGCAGTTCATCACACCAGCATGTTTTACGATGCACGGGGGCAGCCTGCGTACGCAAGCAGGATGACACCAAGCTGGAAGCATTTGTCACTGGAAAGGATAAAGAGACAGGACAAAAGAGAATATCTGAGATTTAGCCCATTTAAGTGATACTCTCAAGGGATGACTGAAAGAGTTATTCTTGAAGTGGAAGATGATAGGGAGTGATCAGATAATTTAAGATACAGGAATAATGGATGATAGATGGAGGTAGACTTTGAAGCTGTAATTGACACAGATAAGAACAGTACATTTTAAACATGCCAGAAAAAGCAGTTACAGTATTCAAGTGCAATAGCGAGAGGCACAATGGACAGGTTTTATCTAAAGGAACAGAGAATTACTGTTCCATTATGCCAATTTTGTGGTAAGCGTAACGCCAGTCTTCCTGCAGCACTTTCATCTGACTCCAAGTGCATGTTTAATAAAGAGCCAGAGAATAACAAGAGCCTCTCAGAAAGGTCTTCCAACTCTTTCGTAAATCCTACTAGGTTGTGTTCTTAGTCATTTTAGACCGATCCAGTCTTGGCTGCTGCTTTTTCCAAGTTTATTTGGAATTTGGGAAGTTTGAATAGTGGTATTCTTCCTCATTGAAAAGGGAGACAAATTCACTTACCTGCTGGAACTATTACAGAAGCTTTTATGCAGCAAAGAAAGCTCCAAAAGTAAACGGCATCTAAAGGGGAGCTGGATTAAAATACCAAATCGCAGAACGGTTTGGGTTGGAAGGGACCTTAAAGGTCATCTAGTTCCAACCCCTGTCATAGCAGGAACCATTTCCACTAGACCATATTGTTCAAAGCACCATCCAACTTGGCCTTGAACACTTCCAGAGAGGGGACATCCACAAGCTCTGTGAGCAACCTCTCTGCCCAGCGGGCATGCTCCCATATCTGCATCTATGTAAGACAAGCCTTAGTTGACAATTTTTAAATTATAGGATTGAATATCCATGGTAATTTCCAATGCAGCCCCTTGACTCATGGGGTTCAAAGGCTTTATTTTGTGGAGTCCACCTAAGACACAGGCCACCAATATTATCATCATATTTAAAGTAGTGATACATTAGGCTTGTATTTTACCTATCATTCAAAGTAGCTACTAAGAGTTGGCCCCCTTTCCGCTAACAGCTGATGGCAAAAATTTTAAGAGAGACAGCTTCCCCTGCATCTGTACCTTTCTGATTATCCAGCCATGTAGCAACTAAAAATACTTTAAAAATGTAAACTGGCATGAGACAGCATTTTTCAGGTAGCTGAGACCATGTCCCTCATTCTGCCATGTACTCACTATACTCTCTATAAACTTTTAAAAGGTAATCTGATGACTAACAAATAAGGAAGCAATAAGGAAGTAGAATGAAGAATTTCAGCTATGGAAAGAGGGTCACTGGTATTGCACAGAGAAGAGAAGTTTAGATACAGAAGTACTGCTGATCATGCAAAGTGTTTATGGAAGGAGGGGACCGATTACACCACCTCTTCAACCTAATTATGCATGTTTTACTTTGACCTTTGGCCACGATACAACAATGACAAAACCAATAAAGCAGTAGTTAATATTTCAACGAAACAGGCAAGTAATGTACTCTGAAAACTAAGCTTTAAACCAGAATTTTATAAAAGCTGCTCGGGTTACTTGTAGTCTTACCAGTTTTACTATCTATGTTCCATCTATGTGCAAGTCATGGCTACAAAGCACAGAGCACCACATTACAGGCTTGACAAGGCTATACCACAATAACTCTGTGCCTCAAACAGGTAATGGTCACAGGCAAAGCATGCGAACAATTGGAGAACCAGAGGAAAACATGCTGCCTGCCTTTAGGGCTTTCCAAAGAGGAAGAGTTGCATAGGTCATTTGTGGCCCAAAAAACTCAGTTAATTTCTTTACCCAAGAAAACCCCAAGATCCTCGAGATGCACAAAAAGCTCACACTAGACAATTATGCAACTCAATGCCTAAGGCAAATGACTTCTATCACACTTCGAGTGGTTCTTGTAAGTTCAGGACTCAGAGGTTGACAAGCAGTGCTTTTGCAGTTGTGATACCGTTACCTGTAGGTCAGAAGACTGGTAACAAACCCATCACTACCAAAAGAAACAGGGTTGCACAAATCCTTTAAGACTGTATTATTTTTAATGCCCATTTCCAGACACCTCTTGCTAAGAAGGAATAGGAATGTACTGTTCAACAAGCAACTAGATGTTTCTGAAGCAGTGCCAAAGCATGACTTTAAGCTATGGAGTACACAACAAGTTTCAGGTAATCATAC
>JAAGNO010004796.1:0-16625 GCA_033439905.1 Ceryle rudis | reverse complement strand
CAGAGCTCTTGGGGAAACTGGCTACTCAGGTGTGAAGACCTGAATGAGGCTGGCTGTTCGCACCAGACAACAAAGAAGAAGGCTGTCCTCCTGATCAGTGTGTGCCAGTGTAACCATTTGCAAATTACTCTTCAGAATGAACAATACTTTCTAGAAGAGGTTGAGACTACTGTATTGCATGAAGAGTAACCCATAAAAAACCAGTCAAGGTGGGACTGATTAGTCTGAGAAGTTAGATATTCCATGCAGATGTTACTGTACCTACAATGAAGAGCACAAGACTTCATTTCCACTTACTGGCATTTGAACTAATTATATTCACTGCTCCAAAAATTTACAGGATGGTTTCTTCATGCTGCAAATGCTTAAGAAACCCAAATACTGTCAGAATATGTATTAGACAATTGCAGAAGCTATTCAATAAATCAAGACAAAAAGAACACAGCATAGATCTTCATAAGCTGACTTCCTCTAGCATATCATTAATGTCTGAAAAGTCTAATTCAGTGGAATTATCTCCAATTACCAGTCCCTAAACGCATTACCATCATTCTATCTCAGAATATTTTGTTAAAGTAAGCTTTTGAAAGCATCCATAGAACTTTGTTCACCCTCCAACAAAGATGGAGAAGTTAGGCATTGGCTAGATTTTACTAACTCTGAGGAAATAATTACTCCCTCAGAGAAAAACCAAAGCAACTCAGAAGAGGGTTTCTCACATTTCAGATTCTCTGAAGGGTTTATAAACTATATATAACTGGTTATATCATCTTGCACTAAATAGTCTCATTTTGCCTTCTGTGAAGAGACTCACGGATCGAACTGGTACCTTGTCACTGTGGTAGCTCAGCACTAAGCAACCCCTTATAGCCAAACCTGCAGTTTAAGCCCCCATGGATTCAGTATAATTGCTGGAAACTGTCTCTCGTCAGCATAAAGGAGAGAGATCCCTTCCCTTCTGCCTCTTCCTCACCCCAGCTTTGCATAGGTTTCCTCCACCTGCACCAAGTAAAATATTCTAACATTCCCTGATGAAGTGTTAAATAGAGCTGACTGATGAAGTATTGAAAGAAAGGAATAAAGGTGTGGAGAGAATAAGTTTTTATTTCTTTCTTACTTCCTCCCTGGTATCCAAGGAGATCTACCTTCTCCTAAAGCAACTGTGCTGCAGAGCCTCAAGCCTGCGATGCGCAAGGTGGTGCTAACAGAGGAAACAGCTATAGGTTGGTGCAGCACCTTTGGTAAACATCTTCAGTGCCTCCCTTCCAAAGGGCAGGCAATCACAAACAAGCGTTGAGAAAACACGTTCCATAAAAAGTATAGCTAGAGCACTTGAGAAGATCCCTCCTCCAGTTTTTCAGCCTGTCCCAAATATCAGCCTGACAGACATGTTTATGTTCATTGCCATGAAGTATAGCTATTTGATTTAGCTTCTCAATTATTCAAATAAACATTTGCACTGACCTAACAGTGATACACAGCTCGTATATTTGAAGGTGCAAAATAAAGATCTAAAATTGAGAATCCCCTCTTAACACCAATAATTAATAAAATTAATACATCTTAAGAATACCAGAGAAATAGTTTGGCCAATTATATGGATAAATCAGTGCTTAGCAGGGTTGCATCACCACACTGTTTTCCAGCCATACCTACAACATTAGGCACAATACAGTAAGAACTTCCATCAACAGTACTTTAAGCAAAACAGGTGAAACACTATTTAAGAGTTGTATCTTCTAGAAGAAAGAAACAGGTTATGAACAGACACCACTTTGGACATTTTGGTGCTTTTACAAACCATCCATTTCAGAAAAGTTTAGTGCAAGTACGATGATTTGGTCAGCTGGTTTATAAGCTGCCCTGTAGAAAGCTGGTGGCCACATTTAAGAGCAGCTTGATCAGGACATATTTTGATTTTGGGACTATGAACAAATGCTATTTTTGTAACATGTCTTGCCAAGCTGTAACCCTGTTAGAACTGGCAGGATAAGATATTTACTGACACATGCTAAAATAATAAGAGGGTACAAGTGCTTGGCAGTTGGACTTGATACATAAAGACCTGCTAGAAGGGAAATATTTAGACCATTTGTGACTTCACAAAACTATGAAACACTTGGCAAAGGTTGTCAGAATTTGGCATTTTTACCTAATTTGGAAATGACTGTCAACTACTTTCCTCTTGTAGGATACACAAGCTCCAGCATCCATGCTACTTTACCAGCATACA
The DNA here is from genome assembly GCA_033439905.1 of Ceryle rudis. NCBI lineage: Eukaryota > Metazoa > Chordata > Aves > Coraciiformes > Cerylidae > Ceryle > Ceryle rudis. The sequence continues at coordinate 14,392 of JAAGNO010004796.1, read as the reverse complement.
TCTGGACCACTATGGGATGAGGCCTCTGGCAGTTCTGTACCAAAGCTGCAGCAGTTTTATAGCCTGCTGTTGTACTGGCGCAATCACTAGAGCAGTTCTTAGACCTGACAAATGGGTGAAAAATGAAAGTAAACACATCTCACAGACTAGGCTTAATGCTGTCACATTAAGACAATTCGACCATGCTCTGTCAGTCCACCAACTTTTCTGTATGTTCGTTATAAAATATACAGCTGCCATCCTTCAAGGGAAGCTTTACATGTGACCTAAGAAATCCTTTATGGCCAAAGCTGTACTGTGAGATGGGGGCAGATCTCATCCACACAACTGTGAGCATTATCAGATGATCTAGAACAGAGATCTTGTGCCCCTTTAAATTCCCACAGCAACCTTTCCCAGGGGCAGAGTGGTTAAAAGGAAGCAGACTAATGGTTTCATCAGCTGCACTCTGTTACAAGCTGGCTGGGGCTACCACAAGCAGGGCACACAGGCAGTAGAAATACCAACCTACATTTAAATAGCTTGAATATTAGTTGGCCTTATGAACTATTATTCCCAACAACAAAAAAACCCCAAACCCCAAGCAAACACTGTTTGAAAAGCATCTAGTCTCTTGTAAACATTTTCTGTTGGAGGTTACCATCAGATATGCAGCCCAAGTTTACCTAAAACATCCTCCCTCAATCGACCTTATGCAGCCTACAGCAACACCTCTTGAATGTCTGTAAGGATACAGTATTGTTTCTACTGACTAGGGGGGCTTTTCCAGTAGGAAGAGAATTTCTTTGCATTAAAAGGGTAAAGTCAACATATCATAGCCAACATTAATTTTGTTCTAAGATCCAAAGTGATTGCACTTGAGTCATTTTTCTAGATGCTGGGTTGCTGGCACAAAACATGGTAGTGAGAAGTTCAGCCTATACAAGCATGGTTTGTTTAGAAAACAAAGCTAATCTAGTGGTTGTTTCCTTATGCACAGCTAGAGTACCTTTCGAGATCATTCTCACAGGCAGAATGAATCTGTTGTCAGATAGTATCACAGGTACTTCTGTAGGTAGGTAGAGCTGCTTTAATACTTGCAAGCACAGAAAGCTGTGTATGAGAAGATGAGGACAATGAGTGAAATGCCAGAATTTCTGTGCACAGAATACCATGACACCGAAATGCAACAGCTGAGTTGGCAGGTTATCCTACTAGACATCTAATATTCTCAAAGGCATCAGACCCTCTACTCAGAAGAGCATTCACTGAAGTCAGAGAGAAAACCCAATATTTTTCTCATTCTATTACTCTGGATAGATCCTTAAGTCTCAAGCCAAATGGGATAGTCATCTGGGACAGGAAAAGAAACCTGAAAAAAAGGTTTGGTTTTGTGCCTTTCTTGTTTAAAGCACCACCAAAATACACATGCAGTTAGTGTAAGCTTTTTTCAGAAGAAGGGACTACGTAGTCTGAATATACTTTAAATATCAGGTACAACTTCAATTCAGAGCCCAGTCCTGGTCAAGTGAGTATCAGTGAAGACAGGTTATCTCCTTCACATTTTTTTTAAATGCATACCAACTAGAGCTTGGACTGAAATTTGTTGAGTGTTGATTTGAAGGATAAACAGGAACAGCAATTCCTTGCTCGGAGAAATCTTTAAGATTAGTCCAACACACACCTAACATCAAGGGACCTCTGGCCTCAAGGGCTGCATGGCTATTGACAGAACAGAGCAGCGGAAGAACTGACTACATGAGTGCTGCCTTTAATGCACTGAAGCCATATGCTTACGCATCTTCAATTTGCCAGGAACCTTCTCTAAACTATTAGACCATTCTTGAGTAACAACACATAGCAATAGCACGACTTCCATGAAAGTTAAATAGCGCTCACCTTCTGTCATCCACACCCCTTTAGTACGCTGCTTAAAGTCTGTGGTTACACCACTGACTTTTCTTCATTTTGTTTTGCTCATATTTAGTGTGGCTTCACCTCTGCTGCTCTGCATGTATGACAGAAGAAATACTGGCACAATATTTTTAGCTTCTGCTCTTTGCTCCAGTTGAATCCTGTGGTTCAGCAGAAGCTGTTGAGAACAGGTGTACCACAAGCTAAGGCACTCAGCTCTTTGCTTTATGCTTTCATTGCTTTCTGTTCTCTGATCCTAGAAGTATAATGGATGCAGAGTCTTCTCAGTGCTCCTCTGGAATGGAGGTCTGAGCCTGACCTCACAGTATGCCATATGTTACATTTCCAGCTCCCTGACCTGGCACTCCTGATCAACTCCTGGTGGCTTCTGCTTGCTATATAATACTAATTTCTCCATTTCAAAACTGACTTGATGTTCATCTTCCAGATGACAGATGCCCACAGCAGCAGCTCAAGCAAGGAGCATCACTAATCCCATGCAGAGGTCAGCTAAAATACAAAGTGAGCACACATACACCTGGTTGAAGCTGTTAGGTATCTGACTAGCTGAATTTCAGAACAGGACACTATTTCTGTGATGCAGAGGAACCACAGGCTTATATCTGTGGGGGAAAACCAGGAGGCCAATCATAATTCCTACAAAGGGATGAGCTGAAGTTGCCAAAAAAAAAGTACTTGAATGAATACTGTATATTACCACCTAATCTCATGCTTTCAAAAGTTCTAGATCTTCAGAGTATTTCTTTAAAGAGCTGCTCCACTTTTAAACAAATATTTTTTTCTTATCAGTTTTTTCTGCTACAATATAGTTTGGCTTCCAACCCAGCTCCCATGAAGACATTTAACACAAAGGATTTCTTTCTCTAACATCAGAACTAACTAGATCTATTCATCATCCATGGAGTTAAGGGATAGCACATATAATCCTGAATTATTTTTCTTCTTTGGGCTGGTTCCCTCACCATTTGCAAGGTGTTTACGGGCAACAGTTTGTTGGAATTAACAGACTTGTTATTCTGGTTAAGAAACAACTTTACCATGTACTTGGCCAAGTCCTCAAAGAGCAGACAAAAAGTTGTTACCTTGATATAGTGAGGTACATACTCATCCTAGGTATTTGAAGTGTTACAGTATATATGTCTGATAAGAGCAGGCAAATCAAAAATATCAGGTGAATGAGACTTTGAGCAACTAGCAGAGTTAAAGTCAGAGTGTGGTGACATTAATTTTGCCTAGAATTTCTAAAAAGCCTGTTGCATGCACTTTGGCATATTGGATGGCTTGTTACAGACCTCCTCTGGTTTCAATGAGAGACTTTCAGAATTGATTCTAGACAATTGGAACTGCCTGAATTTGGCCACTCAAGAAGTCTTCCAAGAAAAATATACTAGATAACGGCTAATTTTTTAAAACCGTAATGTGTTTTAGAGGATTTCACAAGTCTTATTAATAAGCAGTAGCAATAAGCCATGCATCCCTGTATTAAGGCCCTGGCAACTTTAAATGAAACCACCACAGAAGTGGGTAGGACACTCGGATGAACTTGTGGAATCTGTTGTAATGCTCTCCAAGTATGAAGAGTAGCTGACTCCAAAATAGTATTTCAAAGTAGGCTTTGAGGAGCTTTCTAATGTTAGTCCAAGCATCATCAGCTCATGCACCAAGAGCGGTCAGTAACGACTGCAAAGGACAGTCTGAAATAAAAACAAAAACCCAAGGATGTATTTTAAGACACTGCTCCTGGTGGCATGCTAACTAGAGAAGGGATTACAGAGTTTAAGGAAGACCTGTGCATTATAGCAGAACAGCAGAACTCAAGTCAGTATCCTATCAAAAGCAGGCGCTCTTACTTCCATTGCAGTGTTAGAGGTGAGGATCATCTCACGTGACTTGAGTCCTTATGAAGGACAACACCACTCAACCTGAACACTTCAATGAGCAAAGCATGCCATAGGTGAACAGACTGAGCCAACTAGAAAAAGCTGGAAGGAGGAAATAACAGAAAGGACAAGAGCCAGAAGACATGACTACAAGGGCATGATAATATTCTACTTATTTAAACAAAGTAAGGTTTGACAGTAGATTTGAAACATGAAAGCTGTTTAAAGAACATGAAGTGATCTCTCCATCAGAGAGCTAATGACAGGCCTGAGCTGTAACCAGGATTATAGCATGTCTACATACCAGCATTTAACAGAAGTGTTAATAGCCATCATGAGAAAGACAAAAAATGCAGGTTCCCTCCTTTTCCCCCCACTTATCAATAACTTTCTTATGGCTCTACAAGCTAAAGTTGATCAATTCTTTCATCTTCAATTGTGAGCACATACAATTCCCCAGCTACCACGTTCCACAAAGACACATTTCCACGTGCTGAGTGTGCAGTTGTGCACCTTCAGCAATAACACAGGAAGCAGAGGAAAACTATTCAGTTCTTGTAGACCTTAAAGTTGATGCAAGTTACTGGTCAGCACATGGAAATATTTGACATTTTAGTCACTTGTCAGAGTGAGGAAGCCCTCAGGGTGAAAAATTTCATTGTTATTGAAGCTTACTTGAATGAAAAGTGTAGCTCACCCTTCTGGGCTGTATTGTATTTTGGCAGCTTTACTGAGAACACTGCTTAGTCATTTTACTTTTCCAATTACAGTACCAGCTTATGCAATAAACTAACGTGTTTACTGTTTGAATAATCACCTGCCAGATTTTTGGGAGGAATATGATTTGACTAAAGCAGTGCACAGTTAAGCACATGTACTTAAATGGTTCAGGTTTTAAGAGTCTTAAATAGACTTGAGGTTTCTTAATGTCACCTTTTGTAAGAGCCAGAATTTAGCAGACAAAACAGAGGCACCACAACTCTTATGTCATTTAAGCAAGAGGAATTTTTTAATCCTGTAACAGCTTTAGGTTTCCATTCTTCTAGTAGCACATTCTTAAGTTCAACCTAATTCCTCTAAAATAAAAAGGGCAGACTTCTGATCTACGAACCTCTCTGAAGTACAGATCACCATATAGTAAACCAGACAGTTCAAAATGTCACTTCCATTTTGTTTTAAACTCTTATTTTTAAAGCCAAAGGATACTTCAATTTCCGATTTGCAATTCCACATTAAAACAGCCATGATGTGACATTGCTATCCTTAGCTTGCATTCCGCTTTTCAATGAAGTGGCAGTGAGTTTAATATAACTTAATTGGGGTAGACTGGGGATAAATTATTGATTTACTAGGAAAAAATAAATCCTGCAGGGAAAATAATTCATGTGGTGTCTAAAATTCTTCCTACTTATTCACAATACAGTTTCCATTGACTGTAACCTCAAAATGTTTTAGCTAAGAAAACTTTCCCAGCTCACTTTCAAGGACTTGCTATGCCCTTGCTCACAACACATGAAGTGTGAAGAAACAGGACAAATATAAGACGTGCAACTATACCCTGTATATTCCCCAAAGAAAGCATCTTCCAACCAAGGTTAAACCTTCACTTACATGGGATGCAAAAGTCTGCAAATAGCGTTAAATCAGCCTTCAGAATATGAAACTGAAATTAGCGTAGACAAGTTCCCCAGGTTCAGTACAAAATGTTAATTACTCCTGAGGAAAATTTTGCAATCAAAACAGAGTCCAGTTTACTTCAGGACAGACACGAGGTTACAGACCCAGCTGGCTGGGTAGGATCACAAGTGACCTGATCTCACATTTCTTCACTGCACAAAAATAACAGAACACACGTAGGTGCCTTCTCACGGGCTTTCTGTTAAACACTTCCTACCATTAGGAACAGGCGTGACTACAATTTGCTGTGATTAAGCTGATTTCAGAAGTGTCAGCAGTAAAACAGTAAAGCTGTACACCAAATCCCACTAGATCACAAACAGGCACACTTGTCTGTCACTTCAGTATCTCCTTCCCAGATATGCCAAGTGAAACTATGCACCTGATTAGGAAAAGCTACCCAGATAGTATTTTTACAAGCAAAAAGACAGACTTATGTAGCTTTAGTCTTAGCTGCTCCCATAAAACAGCTTAGAGCTACAGCTTGTTCTGTGAGGCTAGCAAACTAATGAAGAAAATTCTGGGCTGTTGCTCACTTTACCAGATATGATGGAGCTGAGGAGTTTCCAGCCTTGACTTCCTGGTTCTCTCTCAGTCTAGTCCAATGTTTTAAAAAAATTCTGCAGTGCAAGCCAAGAATGAGCCAGTATTCTTATGTTCTTTGAAAATGTCACTACTACCCAGACAAATAAAAACAAAGTAATTCAATCCCTACATCAACAGTGAGCAAGAAAATGAAGTAGTATAATAGCACTGGCATAACCACACCACCTAAATTAGAAAGGATGCTGGAAAAATCATTGAAGAAACAACAAGCAACATGTTTTTTATTTAATATTTGTCACTGGCAGATTTTCCAGTTTCCTCATTTCCCAAGTCAAGGTAGATGAAATATTAATGACCTGAATGCTGCTACTAGAGATAAACAAAGTGTTGCTTTCATTTGCACAGTACTTTCACCCTGACCACACTAATTCAGATGCAAGATGGATATTGCCTGTAGAGATGTCAAAAACAGGACTAAGTATTTAAACACATTCACATTAGACTCTGCCCTTATTAGACAATACACCCTTAGTATTAAAGCTGGGGAAACTATTACCAAGACATCTCCCAGAACACCTTTCCAGTTCAGATTTTTTTTCCAAGTACAAAATAACTTCACTGAGAATGCTTTAAGCACAAAACTGTAGCAGCTTTATCCCATTTCCTAGAGGCAGGGACTCAAAATCATTTGAATGGCAGCAATTTCTGCATGTAATGCTGAAGTCTTATTCCCTACTTGAAGAATATCTTTTGTAAACTATGGTGTATGTAGTCAATCTTAATACAGCAATTGCTACGTAGGGACTTCAAGCTTTCTCTAGTAAGGATGTTTGAACATGGGCCACTTACCAGCCTGTGGCTTTGTCAGTAGGAAAACCCTTAAAGCTTCAAAGATCAGTGAAGGCCATCAGGGACACATCAATCACTAAATTCCAAGTAGGCAGAATGAGCTTGGGATCCATAGTCAAGGCAACTTGTTGTCAAGTTCATTGAAGGATCTTGCAAGTGAGATAGCTGGAAATACCTACACAGACTACATAGAGCCAACAGTGAGTCTATTGACCAAAAGCTTCTGAAAGAGGCTTAAAGGAACAGTGTAGCTATTATTGTACCAGTGATAAATTTAGGCATTAATTACAATCAGTTATTCAGTAATCAGCCTTAACACAGGACTGGAACTGATCTCTTGGAAAGAGTGTTAATTTAGGAGCATAGTTAATGAGGAAGAAAGCTACTAAGTGCAGCTCAGGGAAATACTGTACAGTGTTGAGCTGCTGGAACGAGCTGGAAGTTTGCAGTCTGATAAATATCTACATTTAGTTGTTTGTAGTTATTAACACAAAAAGTAATCCGGTGCTCAAGTGTAGCTTTCCATGAAATGACTTGTGCAGAGGTAGAAAGATGCAAAGAAACCTGTTCAAAGAGTACAGAGTCAAGATTATACTGAACATCCTTGAAACAGATTAGGCTTCACATAGACAAAGTGATATTCATAGAATCACAGAATGGTTTGGGTTGGAAGGGACCTTTAAAGGTCATCTAATCCAACCCCCCTGCAGTAAGCAGGGTCATCTTCAACTAGATCATGTTGCTCAGAGCCCTGTCCAATCTGACCTTGAATGTTTCCAGGGATGGGGTTTCTACCACCTCTCCAGGCAACCTGTTCCAGTGTTTTGCCACCCTGATATTACTTAGATCTACCCATAAACAGGCTAAGAATACCCTGAGACAAAGTAGAAAGGCTCTAAAGTAATCACAGCAAAGACTGTCACTTGCCCACAAGTATACCCTACTGCTCCTAACTAGGAAAATTACTAACAATTTGGTATCAAGCCCACTAGATGGATAGGCATCTGTGGAAGATGCTAGCACAAGACTCACTGTATGGAAACTCAAACTCTTACCTACAGCTTCACTGGGGATCACTACACAGCTGAAGTGCCATGGTTGATATACTTTATCTAGATTAGAGATGCCACTCATACTGTAGGATCAAGAGACTTATTTTCAAATGGCATCCTGAATTGTCATGCAAACTATCACAGAGTAACAATCTGGAAGGACACATCTGATTGTATTCAGTAGTTTCTCCAGTAGATTGATCTATCTACTACTATGCAGCTGCATGTTGAGTTTTGAACAGACCATACCTAGAAGATGACAAATTGCAAAGGCAATTTGAAAGCAAACCAGCAGAAAAAGCTCCAACTGTGAGGCCAGTAATAACCGCAAGAGCATGAAGGCTACTTGACAGGTAACTGTCAAGTCACTCCCCTTTTCAGCCCACTGAAAGAGCTAAGTGTTTTTGACTTTTAGGCTGTGACAACAAAAGAGAACGGCAGCTGGAGTCACACAAGTGCTATGATGTTGGAAACAATCAGGACAACTCCTGCACTGAGAAGCATCAGCCTCTTCCCTCTGCACTGAGCCTAGAAGCAGAACAAAAGCCAAGAAAAAGAGTAAGAACGAGCCTACATCATGAGCCGATTCCCCAGCTACATTTCAGACAGCAAACAGGACATGTGCACTAGATGTGTTAGTGCAAGCAAGTTGTGCGTTTGTTTTGGGTTATTTTTTGAACTCCTGGGAGTTATCTGGCCAGCCACACTACTCAAAAGAGCAATAGTTCAGACTGTCAAATCACTCCTCTGGGAGTGCCCAGAGCCAGACTGCACAGGCCAGTGTACTTGCTCAGATATTTCCCTTGTAAAATGGGAGGAGTATTTTTACCCTGCATGTGTGCCTTCTCCCTCCCCACAAACACGCAAAAACAACCTTGAAGCTCTTGTTACCTGGAAGCAAAGATCCAGCATCAAGACTATTTTAGTAGTTGATTCCTTTTCCTCCCATATGATTGGTAAGCAAGCTGTAAGTTAAATAGCACTCCGATTAAGTGTATTCTGAAAGATCATTCGCTGCATTTAAGTGATGATAGGAAATTAAGTGGCACAGAAATCTGACTGTTCTTTAGTCATTGCTTGTTGGGTTAAGCCACTGGATGTGGTCCAGGAAGACTGATCATAAATTCAAGGACAGAATAAAGATAAGTATGACATGCAGTTGTACTTTTGTAAAAAAGCACTTTGGGTTCAGCCCCCAGTTAGATCATTTATTTATCTGGCACTGAAGGGTGATAATGGCTTGTTTTCAAGTCTCCAAAATAAATGAACTATACTGCATGCCGAAGTAGTCCAGGCCAGCCAGCAGAGGAGAGAAAATATGCAGGGTCAGCATAACACTGGTTTCAATTTCAGCTACAAAAACATTAGAGCTCTCATTTAAAACAAGATGAGGAAACTCACCTCTAAGAGCACCAGCCTTGCTCTCCCCAGAATATTGATAAAATCCACCTCAGACAGTTTAGCAAAACAGTTCAGTGGTGATGCTTTCCTGCTGCTATTTACACATTAAGGTTTTAAAAAGCATCTTCAGTCTACTCCTTAGGGCTAAGTTTTGCTTCCCTCCTACCCATTTTATGCCTTACTACATGAGTAGCAGCTATGCCTGACAATTTCAGTTTAGCAAGGAAAGATTGTCTCAGGCCACTCCCAGAGCACCTCAAGGCCCCTGAGTTCTTCATATAACACTGCAAAGCAGACTGCTAGTCAAGCCTAGTATCCAGCCATCCAGGTGTCCTAAAGCTAAAGAGATTAGTTTAATAGCTTATACCTGTCATAGTCAGGCAACCTGAAAGCTGGTCGTCCCCAGCACTAGCCAGTTTTTAAGAGTTATATTAGTTGTTCATGTTGTAGAGACCAGCTTCCCATCACCCTTCCATTGAGAATCATGTCTGATGAGATGACATACCAGTAAGAGACAAACCAAGGTCAGAAGCAGCTCCTAAACCAAAACAAGCATTAGCCAATGAAAGCCTTGTGCCCTGATTCTTGCCAGAGTGACTTGCCAAGAGCAAATCTGATGAGGACCTGGCTGCATCTCCCGAGTTGTTATAATGCAGTATGCCACTTGCAGTCTAAATGATTTTACAGCACTTGTTGGAAATACCAGCACTAAGGGGCTTTAGTTAAGCTACTGTGTGTCAGCCTCCCTAAGATGGCAGTTCACAGTACACTGACTCAGACTCTGCAGTGCTCTGAATCCATTGCTGAGATGCCCAAAGTTCAGCTTTTAACTTGAGACAATTTCAGTCTCCAGCAACTCTGTCAGAGGTCTAGATTTAATAGCATGAACTCAGCTCTTCTTCATGCAGAGGATCTTATTCCACTTGGAAGAGTAAACTGTGATACAGAAGCATAACAGAATAACCAGTTTAGTCAGGATAGCAATAATTATTCAGCACTTAGATTCAAAAGACCCTCTTAGTCCCAGCTGGAGGACATAATATCCTTTACCAGTGGAAGTTTTGGGTGGTTACTCTGAGTAGGGCTGGGACCCAAATTCAAGATGTGTGGGTGACTGATAAGCTGCTGACCATGAAATAGTCACCTGACCAGCAGCAGCTTACCAAAAGCATGTAAAGTCTTTCGTTCATAGCAGAGAGCCCCACGGCTTAACAGTGCCTCCTTCCACGCTTGGTTTCTGGACTGACCAGGATCTCCTGTCTAGAAGGAGACTCAAACCAAAACACCAGCTATCTGTCAGGCTACATTCATCTTGACAGCAGGCATTCTGCTTCAACTTTCCAGCCACTGGATTCACCAGAATCCTTTGTTTATTTAAGTCACCATACAGAAGTACAAAATCCAACTCCACTGGAAAGTTTATTGGACTTGTTAAAGCAGTTACTAGGCAGAAGTAATGGTCTGCTTAGCAAAAGTATTGTTTCCAAACACTCCTATCAGTTTACAACTGGTGTATTAAGCCAAGTGACAGTCGTTGGACCTCATATTCCCCGAGTTGACAACACTGTTGAACAGAAACTGTTCAGTAAAGCTGACAATGTGCTGCAAGCTTAAGGACCAGGAGCTTTCACAGAATAGTTATCAAATCGGTTAAGCCTTCTCTAACAGAAGCAACCGCACACAAGGCTATGCCATTGTCAGCATAGTTTCAATGGATCTTATGTCTATAGCTGGAATAGGTCACAGCCAGGAATCCTGCAAGTGTTACAGGTAAAGGTCACGGGAGTGACCCTTGCAAAACTGAAATGCAGCACAAACAGTTCCTCGTGTTACCAGTTATTCTACAAGCTGCTAAGCTACCCTCTCCATCACGTGACAGCCTCATAGCTTCCACAGCAGCTCTCCTGGCAGATCAACTGGAAAGCCCCATTTTAACTCACGTAGCTTTGCCTCTCTTCAGCACGCTTTTATACTAAACAGCACATTAAAGTCAGTTTTAAGTGCAAGTGTGCTTGTTTTTATCTCTAGCATCTGCACTGTTGCTCAACACATAACACTTGATCATTTCATGCAAGTATTTTAGGGTGGCTTTTACTGTTGGGAGTAACAGCAGAGGTGCAGAATTGCTAGTTAAGCTCAAAAAGAACTGCCAGCTGCAGCTTCTTGTGATCAGTCATGTGAAAGGATTTCGCTGTTTTTGCCTAACATGCAAGTCAGTGCTCACATACTGTGGACAAACCTGGCTACCTACTCTAGGAATTGAAGCTTGAAGTCATGAGGAGCTCAACCAAAAGCAACAGCTGTACAGCACAGGCAGAATTTACATATTAAGCTAGGCAAAAATCAAATACTACTGTGTAAAGGAACTGAAGTGAATTTAAAGGTAATTAACCTGAGGTCACAGCCTTGTGAGATAGGTCCAAATTCATCCTGCTTTCTCGAAGCTCCTCAGAGCATCTATTGCCACATAGCAGAACAAAGGTGGCTGCTTCAGAAAGCTCTTCAAAGAGGCTACACAGTTGCTTCAGTGTAAAAAATTGAGATCACATGTAGGCACACATGTATATTATTTCAGTCAGTTACACCATGCTTTGTTGGAAGACAGCTAAATATTCCACTTGTGTTGCCCTACTGAAAAGGGCACATGAACAAAGTTGCACTTCCTTAGTTGTAACGTGACCCAGAAGAAGGACCAAACTCACCCACCATCTCAGTCTTCTAATCCCTTTCTCACCACTAACGAAGGACACCTCCAGCAGAAAACATCCTCCCTTGTCAGCTCAAGACAGCAGGATACAAGTGCATTTAAAAGACTGAATTGCTATGACACATTTCAGCTTTGAGGGAGAGGATTGCTTTTGATTGCAAGCAGTCCCCATAGCATCCAAACCAGATCATGTCAGCAGATACTGCTCTCTCAGCAACAAACTCCCGGAAAGCAGCAGGTTCCAGCAGGACTTAACACACATTACGCAAGAGGGTTATCTATAGAACCATACGTTTTCAATTTTACTAAAGATGCCTCAGTCATACATAATTGAGTGCAAGAACTGCTATCATTTACTTGCTCAGAGAGTCATGAGCCAATCCATGTAAACTGGCCTCTGATATTGCAAACAGCTAATTAAAATAGAAGTTGTTTCACTGATCCCATCCATTACATCATGGAAATTGTTATTTTGTCATGAAAACACCCTTAAATAGCCAATTTAATCTCATTAATACAGGAATGAAGCTCTCACTTCCAAGACAGCAGCTGCCACTATCTCTGACACAGGAACTCCTAAATGTTTATGGACACTCCAGAGACTACTGGATGCAGTTTTAGGAGCTTAAGGTACTGTCAGTGTTTCAAGCTTACAGTAAAAAGTACTTCTGGGAACACTTACAGCCAGAGTGTCAACTAAATACCTTAATCTCTTGTCTGAAATCCCTTTCCTTATTTAGGAAGAGAAAAATCAGGCCTCTTGAACATTTCATCAATCTAGGATAATAATTAAACAAACCAAGTGAGGAAGACCTTATTTTCTGCAACACGGAAGAAGGCATACACAAGCTATGTCAGTGCAGCCACCTCTGCCAGATATTTACAAAGGAAAGGGAAGCAAAGTATTCACCAGCTCTTTCTATCTTTGAGCTCAAGTGCCTGCTTAAGCCATATTTCATTAAATATCTTAGTAACACTGTCTGGTCAAGGCAGTGGGACATGACACAGATCACACTGGAGGGATTTTACAGAGCAGGAAGGATACATGCTGTAACAGTGCAGCTTCTTCTCATGAATCCTCATAATGTCACCATTATCTTTCTGCACTCAGTGCTGCCTGTTCCTTGTAGATCCACTTCTTGTAACATCTTTCCTGAAGGAGGAATAGCCGCCTCTGCCCAACATTCAACATCCTGCAATCTCTTTCCTATCCTTTCCCACTTGTCATTCGCTGCATTAGCCAAGCCCTAGCAACATTGATTCACTTGCTGCACCCACTGCCAAGTCAGAGCCTTGGCTAGATCTTTCCTCTCCTCCTTTTCTCCTTTATACATAAAGAATACTGGAGGCCAATCACTACAAAAGAAAACTGCCCTACAGGGAGAACATTTTTCAAGGTCAAACAATTTCTACACCTCCTGAAAGCACTAAATTAGGGCATCCTAGAGTTGCAAGTCACTGATAACATGATCTTAAGGAAAACTGCAGCTTTCATGAGAGAGTTAAATAATAAGTAACTTCTTCCCCCAGTACTCTCCCACTGCCACATCAGACTAGGCGAGGTGAGACTCAACTGTTTTATCATAAAGCACCAAGATCAGGTTACAGATTAAGCGTGGAATTACTCAAACAGCAGACTAGTGAAGTTTAATAGTCTGAAAACCTACACTAATTTCCATCCTTGGTTCCTTCGCCAAATGCACTTCCAGCACACTCACTTCCCAACATAACCCAAAGGGCATTTGGACACATCTTTCTCATCCCATCTTCACCTCATTAGGACTCACTATCCCAGACACCCCTGTCAAGCCTCTCCAACCCCACCTTACTCATTTTACCATTCATTCCTCATCCCTTCCCAATCTCTGCAGCACATCTCCTTTAGTCCAATCTCTCACCACAGAGCTCAACCATTTCCAATTTCCACCTTTGCAGTCCCCTCTCTTATGTCTCATCTCTCCCCCCACCCACATAATTCACTCACCCTGAAGCTACTCATCCCCTTCCCATCTTTACAGCCGCACATATCCCTCGCCCCGAGCTTCTCATCCCCTTCCCTCCCACAACCTCACAACTCCTTCACCCAAAAGGTTATCAGCTTTTCCTTACCTTCACACTTCTCTCCCACAGCCCTCCAACCCACCCTCACCAGCCCCCTCACCCCAAGCCCTCCCTCACCTTCCACCAGCCCCCTCACCCCAAACCCCCAGCCCATAGCTCCCCAACCGCTCCTTACCCTCACCCCTCACTTCAGGCACCCCTCACAGCCCCCGCCCCGTCCTCTCGCCCAACAGCTCCCTTACCTGCCCCCGGGTCTCCCCCTGCACCCGGGACCTGCTCCGTGCGGCGGGGGAGGGGCGCTGCTG
>JAAGNO010004795.1:71858-115305 GCA_033439905.1 Ceryle rudis | reverse complement strand
TCCCACTGGTTGGTGAGTATGGGGTAAGCTGAAGAAAATAAACCCATGTATTTTGCATTATCATATAAATCTGACATGGGAGAAGCATGGGTGAGATCAAGCAGTTTGCTAAAGCCAAAAGAAATACTCAGGAAAAAACAAAGTGTATTTATGCACTTATTCATTTGATAGACACCCCCTCCCCTTGCCTTTCAATCAGACAATGCACAGAACAGATTTGGGAAAAATCCTACATTTTTCTCTATCTAAAGAAGGCGTTCCTACATCCATGTACAAAACATGTAACTTATTTCAGTCCCTAAGCAGCACCATCACTTATCCATCACTGAAAAGTCAGTGTCAAGGCTGAAGATGGCATGGCTTAGCTACCTTCTCACCGTCCCATCTCTCTCTCTCATCCACAAATTCTTTAATGCCAAACAAGACCCTCAGCATGAGAAAGGCATTCTGAGGGAAGCAATCTGTCAGAAAACTACTGACATGTCATACCCTTTGGAAAAGGTGGCTTGGGCTGGATGAAAACCAGAGATACACTAAGAAAGAGACAAGCAAAAAATATGCAAGAACAGAGGGATAATGCAAGCTGCAGAGCTCATCCCAGCATGGAGGAGATTGAGATGGTTGGCAAATTCAGTGACTCTTGAAAGCTGTAAGCTCCTCTGCTTCTCCCTTCTGTATCCTATCCCTGCGCTTCACAGCTTGTTTCCAAGGGCCAGTTATCTCTTCCCTGTCTTATCTCGTTCCCTGACACCTTCAAGAGAAAGTCTGCATAGAATTGTAAAGCATGTCTTATCACTGTTATGGTGTCGCAGCAGCACACTCCATTAAAGTGCTTAAATAATATATACGTTACGTATGGTATACATATACTGAAGGAGTGTAGATTTAGAATCACAGAATGGTAGGGGTTGGAAAGGACCTCTGGAGATGAAGTCCAACCCCTCTGCCAGAGCAGGATCACCCAGGGCATGCCACACAGGAACAGATCCATGTGGGTTAGATTAGATACAATGAAGAAATTCTTCACTGTGAGGTTGGTGAGGCACTGGGCCAGTGCCCAGGGAAGTTGTGGATGCCCCATCCCTGGAAGTGTACAAGGCCAGGTTGGATGGGGCTTTGAGCAATGTGGTCTAGTGGGAGGTGTCCCTGCCTGTGGGGTTAGAACTAGATGATCTGTAAGGTCCCTTCCAACCCAAACCATTCTGATTCTGTGGTATAATCCGACAAGCACAAAGCTCCAGAAGAGCACTCAGTTCCCTGCAGAGATGGGAGGCAACCTTTACCTGTGCTTCTGCACGGCTCCCAATGTGATCCCCTCAGCCCAATACTCCGAGAGCCACAAAGCTGCGCTGTCACCCTCATCCATACCTTTCTCTCTACCCCTCACGTCGCAGCACCCACAGCCGCAGGGGGACAGCCACCAGAAAGCACCGTTCACCTTCCCCGTCTGGCCTGGCCTGGCCTGGCCTGGCAACCCCTCACCGCCCTGACAGGCGCCCGTAGTGCGCCGCCGCCACAGCCCGCCCCCAACACGCCCCCTCAGCGGCCAATAGGGACGGGAGGGCCGGGCCGGCAGCTGCCCCGGGGAATCACAGCTCCGCCCGCCTGAAGGGCGAGGGCACCGGGCGAGCGACGCTCTCAGAACAGGCCCCGGCCGCGGCCTCCCCCCGTTACCTGCTGTCAGCTCCTCCGCCGGCACCCGCACCTCGCGCGCGGCACTGCGCAACCGCCCTGGGGCGCCCTGCGCATTAAGCCGCGCGGCGCATGCGCACAGCGGCCTCTTCCCCTTCCCCTCCCTCGGCCCGCCCTTCTCGCGGGAGGCGGGACCTCACAGTGCGCGTGCGCCCGGGTGCGCGGGGTAAACGGTTTGTTAACGGCTCCGCGGGAGAGCGCGGAACTGGGGGGAACGCTGAGGAGGTAGCTGAGGGACGGTGAGTCTCGGGGTGGGATGCGCTGGTGGGTGGGTTTGTGCGGGCTCCTGCGCTGTTATCCGGCAGCTACGGCGAGCAGGATTTTGTGGGGGCCGGGGAGCGGCTTGGCTGGTGAAGACTACAACTCCCAGCAGGCATTTCGCTCGCTGACCAGCGCCACGGTGGTGGCGGAGCGCGCTGCATGCCGGGAGTTGTGGTCGACGACACGCGCTTCGACGTGTGCTGCAAATGCTGTCTCACAAAATCAGCAGTTACTGGAGGAGGGGGAGAGGCAAGGTTTATTTACCTGGTGTCAGTCGCGACTGTCGCCTGGCGAGCCGCGACAGGGCCTCTGCGTGAGGGAAGAAGTGGCCTGAGAGGAGGAAGGAAAAACCGAATGCAGTATCACAGAACGGCAGGGGTTGGAAGGGATCTCTGGAGATTATCTCGTCCAACCCTTCTTGCCAAAGCAGGGTCACCCCAGAGCAGGTTTCCCAGGATTGCATCCAGGCGGGTTTTGGAGGTCTCCAGAGACCTCACTGGGCAGCCTGTTCCAGGCTTTGTCACCCTCACAGTGAAGAAGTTTTCCCTCCTGTTTAGAGGGAGCTCCCTGTGTGAAGTTTGTGCCTGTTGCCCCTTGGCCTGTCACTGGGAATCACTGAAAAGAGTCTGGCCCCATCCTCAACTCCCACCCTTAGATACTGATAGGCACTGATCAGACCCCCCCCTCAGACTTCACTAGCTGAACAGCCCCAGATCTCTTGGCCTTTCCTTGTCACAGAGACACTCCAGTCCCTTTGGCATCTTTGTAGCCTCCACTGGACTCTCTCCAGTAGTTCCTTGTCTCGAACTGCGGAGCCCAGAACTGGACACAATACCCAACTGTGGCTTCACTAGGGCAGAGTAGAGTGAGAGGAGAAACTCCCTTGACAGGCTGTTAATGCCCTTGCAGGAGACCATTTGCCTTGGCCAGAGGGGCACGTTGCTTGCTCATGGTGAACTGTTCTCTACAATACATCTGAGTTGTTGTGTTTAGCAAAGAGAAGGCTACTGGGGTGTAATGATTACCCTCTTCTGTGTGAATTCTTTTTCCTCCATCTCCACAGTGAGTATGGAAAGAAGCTCTATGTTTAAACCACAGCAAGGCATGTTATGGTGAGGTGCTATTGTAAAAAGTTCTGGTAGCAGCATGACTGCACTGACATTAGAAAGATAAAGAATTTTTATTGTTGGAGGCCTTAAAGAGCAAATTAGACTGTTCTCAGTGCAGTTGCTGTTGTATTGCCATTGCTGCTCTTTAGCATACAAACTTCTTGGCTTTTAAGTTTAAAAAGAGATATGGAACATGCAAAGACTTGTCAAATGGGGATGGTTTTTTTAGTCACCTTGCACTTAGGTAATTATGCAATATTTAGGTTTTGGGTTAGCAAACATGCAAACGTTTGGGCTCATTTAGCACTGGGTATTTCCGTAGGTTGGTTTGTTAATGTGTGGTTTGTGCTATATGGATTATATTTGCTGGACTTAAATTTTTGGGTTTTTTTCCTCCTGTTCCACTTGGTTTTCAGATAATGAAACGCCACCATGCAGCTTCCAGTAAAACAGGGGAGACAACTGGTGGGAGATCAGCAAAAAAAACATTTAAATCACATGATCAACAAGGGCCTTCCAGAAAAAAAAAGGGAACAGATGGAGATGGAGAAAAACAAGGTCAAAAAAGAAAGGTAATCATTATTTTGGATCAAAGAAATTAGAAAAGTAACCAAAGAAAAAAAAAAAAAAATAGAAGCATTTTTGCTCAGTTTTTACTGGAATTTATAGAGAATATTTTATGAACTAAGTATAGTCCTCTTGAATGAATGGCTCTTTTGGAACCTGCTGCCTTAGCCGCTCCCTGGTTTCCAGAATTTCTATCTGCATGTTACTGTGCCTGTGACAGCTAGAGGGAGGCCTTGCCTGATCGTTGGTAAAAAGACAAGCTGGCTGTGCAGTTCTGAAGAGTTGCCCAGCATCTGTTCGAACTGAGTGATAAAGTCAGAGCTCATGAAGCTCAGGTGACATTTATTCAGTTCTGGAAAATATTCCCTGTATGTTTTAGGATTGGTCTGGGCAGCTTTCTGTTAGAACTTGCTTAACCCCTGAGTTTATGAACAGCAGGATCTCGAGATGTGACTGTTAGCCAAACATCTTGCACGTTTCTTTATTTCTCATTCTTGGAATGGGAGGAGTTAAGAGGAGTGAATTGCTTTCCTTAACCTGCTTGAAATGAATTAGTGTTTCACAGTTCAAAAAGCCTTTTTTTGTGGTCATCATCAATAGATACCCATCGAGCACAGATGTGCTTTCACAGCCTTTGTATAGTGGGTTGCTGGTGGCACAGTAGAGGTTATTTCAAAATTACTACATTTGCTGTAAATTTTCCTCTTCAGCAGGTCCCTCAGACAGTCAAAAGGAAAGCTGTGGAACACAGGGACTATTCCCCTCCAGGTAGGGTTGTAATTTTTCCTTATGCTTGTTTTGTGCAAACTCAGTGTTTTAAAAAACCACAAAGTTTCTTGCTTATGTATATTCCCACTTTTTTTTTTTAATTTCACTCTGGGTTTTCTCACTTGAATCATCAATGATTCTGGGAAAGTGTTTGTTTATAATGAAACTGTTGCAAGAAAGAACCTTTTCTATTTTGTGCTCTTTACACAACTTGGGATGTGCAAATAAAAAGTACCACCTCGCGTGGATAGGTTTGACCTGATAACTTTGTGACATGGAAAAATCTTAACTGTTACATCTTTTGACTATGATCTGCCTGAATTGTGTTACAAAGCTCTCTATGCGTGTTTGACAAATCATCTTTTCCTTTGTGTTAACAGCAGAAACGTGTCCTTTAGAAAAGGTGAAGCTAACGAGTGCTGTAACAGGATCTTGGCAGACTCTCTCAGAGAGCAGTAGGCAGTTTCTGGCCACTGTAATGGATTCAGTAATACTGTAAGTGCCAAATATCCTGGGGGTTCTTCTTTGTTTCCACAAGGAATAAACTAAAAATCATAACATTGCTTTAACTGGAAAAGCTTTGAAGCTTTTTGGGGCAATATTTCTGGCTGTGTATATTTTGTCTGGTGTAATACAGCACTTTCTATCTGATGTTGGAAATTTTTAGCTAAAGAAGTTGTGACTATGTTCATTTTACTTGATGTGTTCACTGTGCTTGCAGGCTTTGTGATGAAAATTCTGCCTTTATTGTTTTTCCAGCTCTGTTTTGTGCCAACAAAGTGAGAGAAAAGGTGATGTTCAGAAGCACCTCAATTTACTGAAAGAAAGGTAAGAAATTACAGTTAAAAAAAAAAAATATGGAGAGAAGGAATATAGTTTACCCAGTTGTTTTGTACCATGCTTAGCAGAGTAGCTCCTGGGAGCAATTGCATTTAGGAAGTCTTGGAAGGGAGAGGCAATGCAAAATCAAAACATTTTTTAAGGTTTAATTTGTGATGTGTTTAGTTTCTGAGTTGCCAAACTCCTGCAGTCTCAGCTGAGATACGTGAAAATTTGGACAGTTTGGTGTATTTGGCAGATCCGACTTGGAAGAATCAGAAAAACCTTTGAGTACAAGCTAAAACTCTTCCTCTGGTCTCAAATGATCATGTTTCACAAAAGAATTTACAGATTTTACTAAAAATAACCTTTAGTTGGAAGCAGTTAAAAATGCTGCAGTTAAAACTTAGTTTTACTTTGAAAAGCAGAAAGGTCAGAATTGGGAAAATATTAGCTAATGTCAATTTGCAGTCAGGGAGTGTGCAGACCATTGGGATGGAAACCACACAACGTCCGTGTAATAGCAAAGGTTAGAGTAGTGGGATTTCGTGTTCCTGGTGCCACCTTAGGCACCTATTCCACAGGATTTTGGAAACCAATTCAAGACAGCTTTTCTTCCTGTCTGAATCCTTTTACTTCACCGGCAGCATCTGGGCTAAGCTGAGTTTAGTTTTTCCCCAGGGAAGTCATTAGTCAGTTTTCTTTTTGTTTTGCAAAGAACTCCAAACATACCATGCTTTCCTTTTTCTGTAATAAAGGGTGCTGAGATATTTCAAGACTTTAAAGGTGCCTCCAGAGAAGCTGGGCAACCTGAAGAATGTCCCGAGCCTTCGAATGGCAGAGCAACAAGTGCTTGAGGCAAATGAAGAGTCTTTGGTACAATTGCAGGTATGAAAGGCAGGGAAGGGAAGCAAATATCTTACCTGTCTGCTGCTGTTCAGTTTGTTGTAACTTTTTTAGTAGGTGAACTGCTGGTTATGCCTTTGCTGTTGTGGTGGAGTTGTCCACTGTTTGTCATTGTCACCCATCTTCACTGCAAAGCAGTGTAGCTTTTTGGATGGTTTTTCAGAGACTCAGCTGAAGCTCATTGTCAGCATCTTATACACTCACCATCTCTAAAGTTAATTTTGTTCTGGTTTTGTGTCTGTTTTGTCATAGGAAGAAATAAATGAAGCTGAGAGATCAACAGAACGCATTGAAGAAACTACACAGCAACTGCAGTACAAAATCCAGACGCTCAAGAACGAGTTAGAAGAAGATGAAAAAAAGGCCAGAAAGGTATGTTGGAACCTAGAGGAGTGGGCTGGCTCCAAGAGCTATCATAGAACAGTTTGGATAGGAAGAACCCTTAAAGATCGTCTAGTTCCAAACCCCCTGACATAGATCCAGGACACCTCCCACTAGACCAGGTTGCTCAAAGCCCCATCCAACCTGGCCTTGAACACATCCAGTGATGGAGCATCCACAGCTTCCCTGTGCAACCTGTTCCAGTGTCTGACCACTTCCATAGTGAAGAACTTCTTCCTTATATCTAATCTAAATCTACCCTCTTCCAGTTTGAAGTCATTACTCCTTGTCCTATCACTATAAGCACTTGTAAAAAGTACCTCCCCAAGCCTTCTCGAAGGTCCTCTTCAGCTACTGTTCTCAAAGACCCTCCTCAAGTACTGGAAGGCTGCAATAAGGTCTCCCTAGAGCCTTCTCTTCTCCAGGCTGAACAACCCCAACTCTCAGCATGTTCTCATAAGAGAGGTGTTCCAGCTCACTGATCATTTTTGTGGCCCTCCTCTGTACCCACTCCAACAGGTCTATGTGTTTCTTACATTAGGGGCTCCAGAGTTAGATGCGGTACTCCAGGTGAGGTCTCAGGAGAGTGGAGTAGAGGGGCAGAATCACCTCCCTTGACCTGCTGGCCACGCTTCTTTTGATGCAGCCTAGGATACAGTTGGCTTTCTGGCCTGCACTCACACTGTTGGCTCATGCTGAGCTTTTCATCAACCAGCACTACCATGCTTTCTTAGGACTGCTATCAATCCATACTTGGCCCAGCCTGTACTTGTGCTTGAGATTGCCCTGACCAGGTGCAGGACCTTGCGCTTGGCCTTGTTGTATTTCGTGAGGTTAGCATGGACCTGCACAAGCTGTTTCTGCAGAAAGCATTATATAAGGAAGCCATTCTTTGCCTTTGGGGATCAGTCTTTCCAACTTCAGTTGCAAAATTAAGTGTAGTTTTCAGAAGTTAGATAACGACAGCCAATTTATTTTCCTGCTTGTGCGCCTGGTATTTGATTTTTGGATTCCTTTGCCTTTCTCTTTTTTTCTTTTCTAGATGTTCCAGGAAAATGGCAGTGGATCACTCCACCTTCCAGAACTCCCCAAGAGCAGTTTTCAAGCACCCACTTTGCAGGTGAGCATGGAATATATTTCCAGAGGCACCTTGGCTATGAGTAGGAATGCAACAGAATGTACTTTTATCACTTAACCTCTGCCAGAGGGGGCACTGTTGAAAATACTCAAATAACTGAATGTTTTTTGTTTTGGTTTTTTTTTCCTTTTTATATATGCTTCCATTTTAAAAAGAGGACAAAACCCTAGAAAACCTGAAACCTACCATTTAAATGATTACATGTCTTTTCCTAGGAACCTATGGTCTTAGGGAACCTGTAATCATTTCTGAAATACATCTCTCTAATGCTGGAAGGACACTTCTCATTCTGTGTCTTTGAGTCTATTTTTTTTTAATTATTATTATTTTAGTGTACTTAGGTGCAGTTAGGCTGCAGGAAAGTGAAAATTACATTGGACTCGATGAATAGTTGTTGTCTATTATTCTTTCTTTGCTTCTTTAGGAAGAAATTTTGAAGATAAAAAATCAGAAAGGCCTTTTAAAGGATCTGAACACTATTCAGCAGTCAGCTGACTTGAAAAACATGTTAACCCTCATTGAAAAGACTTATGAGAAGGTCGACCTCCTTTGAGAAACTGAAGTAGGTGGAGTTACCTTTGAAGAAGATAACCTTGGCCAGCACTCCCTGTTAGTGTAGAGCAGCAGGGTGCTGCTGATCATGGAAACTGTTTTCATCCTAATGGCTTTACTGTTGTAACTGCTGAAGTTCTGTTAAACACTTTCTGTGAGTATTGCTGTCTAAATCTTTATGCATTTTTGGACTATAGTCATTTAAGTGATCAGTCAAGGTTTTGGGGTTTGTTTTGTTGTTTTTTTTTTTTTTTTAGACCTGTGATGACTTATGATGATGATGATGGGAAATGGTCCTGGATTTATTTGGTCATTTTTATAATGGAAGAGGTTGCCTTACTCTATATTTGTACTTGTATCTGACATCTGTATTTCAGTGAACCCAGTATCTCTTGCCAAATTAACTTATTTTGGAGTTAAATCCTCTTCAAACCTGAAACGTAGTAAAAATATGATTATCTAATGCTTGCTTGCAAATCCCCTGTTAAAATTTCTTACCATTTTAAAGAAACCCTCTATGGCAGGGAATTGAATACTTTTTAATGAAATATACAGAATTTCATATTTATTGCTTGAAAAAAAAAGGTGTTCACACCTGGTTTATCCAGGTGGTTTGGGAAAGCAGGTAAGAACATTATAGAGCAAAGCTCAAATCTCAGAGCTGTGTGCTCACCTTATTTCATTAATTGTCAGATATTCTACACTTAAGAGGAAGAAAATTAAGTATAAAGTCTATTTTCCCATGCAGTTTCATCTCACCTCTATTTTTTCTGTGATAAGAGTTTCTCCCTTAAAAGATTTAGTTGTTATAAAGTCTTTCTCCAGTCAAATTATCTGCTAGAAGGCATCAGAGCTCTTTACATTGACTTGCCACACAAACACTCCTTCTGTTTACAAGTTGCTGGTACTCTTAATGAGACATGAGCTAATTATCTCTATTCTCCTATGAGATTAAAAGCCTTTCTGGAGTATCTCCACATAGGATCAGGAAAACCAGTTGTGTGCTTTCTGCTGAATCACATCAAAAAGTATATAAAGAGATAGAAATAGTTCTCAAATTTTTAATCACCTGACAAGGGGAACACTTGCTGATATAACCACTACCCCACATAATTTAATTCAGATTTTGGGTTAATGATTTTCCTGCATGCCAGCTACCTTAATTTTTGCTAGGAGGTACTCCTTTGCTTTCATTAAGGGTGATCTACATGTGAGCAATTCGCTATGTGGGTTTTGAACTTCATGAACCATGCACATGGGGTTTTTCTGTTTTTTAAGGAAAAATAAAGTGTGGAGAAGGGCAATAAGTAGAATTGGAGATATATCACTTCCATACAATGCAAGTTGAAATAGCAGTAACTGAAGAAGGAAATAATAAAGTTGTAAAGTATTTTATGAAAGCCTTGAGTAGGGATTTGTTATTCACTGTTTTTTACAACATAGTAAACATAGGTCAGTCTGGCCTTGGAGACTTGGCTGTGGGGCATGCCCTTGTAAGAAGCCTCTCTATACAGCTTTCTTGTAAGTCCCCTCTAGGTACTGGAAGGCTGCAATAAGGTCTCTCTGGAGCCTTCGCCAGGCTAAACAACTCCAACTCTCTCAGCCTGTCCTCATACAGGAGATGTTCCAAGCCCCCTAATCATCCTCATGGCCCTCTGGACTCAACCCAACAGGTACATGTTCTTCTTACGTTGGGTGGGGGCCCCAGAACTTAATGCTGCACTCCAAGTGGAGTGAGGTGGAGACCTCTCAACTGAGTCTGACCTGCAGTCCTCTGAGCCTGTGACTATTGACATTCCTGTTTTGCACCACAATTTCACCTTTGGGCTTTGAATGAGCGTGACTGGAAGTGGGATGTGACTGTGAAGGGGATGTGTGTGTCCACAGGTACTGCTTTCTGGTGAGTTTGCTGTGCATCTCCAGTATTTTGTGGCTATCTGTGCAAATGTGTACCCAGCTCTGCTGGTAAGGTTCCTCACAGACCTGAAATGAATCATTGATTGGAGACTTAATGGGGACTATTAAGATTTAGCCTTAAGCTTGTGTTTGCCTACTAAACTGGAAGTGGCCATGATTACAGCACCTCACAGGAGGCAGGTCCAGAAGAAAAGGAGTTCTATTTCCTTTTGACAAGGAGATTAACTAAAGTCCGAGTGAGAACCAGTTTTGGCAGTCCTGTCTGGCAAAGGAAGGAGAGCAGAAAGGTGGAGGACAGGCAAAGGCAGAATAGAGTCCCCAGTGATGGAAGAGGACCCTGTAAAGCTGTGCAGATTCATTCCTGAATTTGTCTGGGAAACAGAAAAAAAGAGAGAGAGAGACAAGCCATGGGGGGAACGGAGAGAAGATTTGAGGGATCAGCCTGTTGGAGAAACAAGGTTGGGTTGGTTTCTCTGAGAAAATTAGCCATGAGCTTCAGGCAAAGGACCTTCCTGGGGAGGAAATGTGGGCCTGTTCAATTTTCTACCTATTTCTTCTAGTACTGACAGCAAGGGTGTCTTTAGTCATTAATGAAAGCTAAGTAATTGGCTTCACTGCTGTAAGGGTTTAACACAGACAACATATGCTCAGGAGGTGTATTATAAAAGCAAGAAAGGGAAAAATGCATTCTACAGAGATTTGAGTACAAAAGTAGATTATTTAATACCCAAGAGACTGTTGCTTCCTCCAAGGTTTGCCTGTCCTCTAAGCTGCTGGCTTGACTTATGTCAACACTGTCACTCAGATCTCCTTTGATTTAGACAGCATGGACTAGAAGCGTAGCAGTGGCATATTGCTGGCCAAACAGCTGCCAGGAAACCTCTGAACAGCAGCTGTCAAGCTGCTAAAAATTCAAATAACGTAAGTTCTGGCTTCATGTGGTTTAAAAGCTTCACATAGTACCCATCTGATCGGCTTGCTGGTTTTCTTCCTTTCATCCTTTGGCGTCATTAACAATGTGATCTAATGGGTTACTTAACAATGGTAACTCACCTAACAGGTGAGTGAGAAAGATAGTTTATGTACATAGACCTCTGGTAGGACTGGATGCCTGCAGGTCTCTGAGGAGGTCTCGCTTGACACAGTCATGGGCTAATTTCAGGGCAGCTTGACTTGAAGTGTGTATCTGACAGGGTCATGTTAATGGAAGGCACCTCCCATTGCTAGATCTATGCCCGCAGCAGAGTAGGAGGCACATGTCCTTGTAGGCACAAAGCATTTTGAATTATCAGCAGGTTTTGGACTAAAAATTACAAAATTTTCTAAAAGGAGGACAAAAAGGTGGATTGAGACATTTAATTTTACTAATATTTAATTTTTTCATTGCTATTTTAGCTTTCTGAGTTTCTTACTACATTAAATGTAAGAATGTCACTTAATTGTGCACTCCCACTTGAAAGGTGGTGTGTGTATCTGAATCACTCATACAGGGTTGGTAGATCTGCTTTTGGGAAACCCAACTACGATTCTACTTCATCAATTTTTAAAAACTGAATATATTTTTTTGAGCAAAGCAGGGATTCCTGGCAGGAGGGAGCTGTTGGCGTACAATGGAGAATTTCTGCAAGACCACAGAAAAGTGAGAATTGCAGGAAACAATAGTGCTTTGTCAGTGTGCGAGTGGTTGCACAGAGGTGTATGCTCCTGATTCAAAGACCTAGCTGGGTTTAAGGCAGTGTGTGAGGATACCTTGTCTTTCTCAAGTCCAGGCAAATTCTGCAATTGCCTATGATAGGGGCTGGATGTCTTACTCTAGATTCTATCTCTTTCAGCCCAATATGACAATTTTTACATAAGCTGTGGAGATCCTTTATCCATCATAAGAGAGAGTAATTTTCAGGTTACTATATCTGCTTGAGCTGAAGATAGAAAATAACCACCTGATAAACAGAGGTACCTCAGAAAAGAGCCTGAGGTGGTCGTGCACTGTAGGATCCTGCCAAATGAAAGGCAGAATTTCAGGCTGCCTAGGCAAATAAATGTCCTGGAGGGGAGAGCAGGGTCAGTTCATATGGGACTGACTTTTTGGTTGAAACCCCCAATGAATAGCCAGTGCCTGAATCACTAATAAGAGTTTTGCTGCTTTTGTCTTCTTGCCTTCAGAAAGGTGTTGATAAGAACTTCAAATTCTCATGGAGGAGGATTAACCTTCATAATGCTTCATAACTGGGGTGATCCCTTTGAATTGCCAAAAACATTTTTGAGGGAAATCAGAAGTTATATGGAATTGTGGTGTGATACAAGAGCATGTACAGTAAAGAGAATAAAAAGTTTTCCTTCCATTGCATTTTTAGGTGGAGTTGTCTTTAATACACGTCCTTCTGTACCCAGGTTGACATATAGGCAGAGAGCACCACCCCAAATGCTCATTGACTGCACAGTGGGACAGCACAAAGTAAAATGTTTCCACTAGCAATATCTAGGAGGGCCTCTTCTGATCTGTGATGAGCAGGTTTCCAATGATGTGTAAAGACTTTGGTCTGGGGAAAATTCTCTCTGCAATATCTATTCCAGAATCTATCTGGTTTTCATAGTGAACAGGAGAGTCAGGACAAACAATAAGCATATAGAAAAGAGGTGACCATCATCATGTTTGGTGAGGGAAGGGTCTCCCACACACCCTGTAGTGATCACTCAGGAAACAACGATCTTCTCTGCACCAGCATTCAGACAATGAACCCAGATGTGTCTGGTGGCACCCTGAGGATTCTGGGCCTGAACCAAGTGTACCACTTGACTCCCACACTGCCTATGGGGAAAGAGCAGACGTGGAGGCTTGATGCAGGATTGACCTAGGGCTAATTTGGCTCTCAGTCAATTTTAACTTCTTTTTACTCTTGCCAGGAGGTGGGAGCCCTTTGCCAGCTGGAATTTGCAGGCAGTGTTTATGCAATGTTTAAAAGCAAGTCAGAAGGTTCATTACAAAAGTACCAGCTATTTTGCCATGAGTGAATGCTTGATTTACTGAGGTTATCCAGTTATGGAAAAATTCAGGAAAATATCTTAATGACCTTCTGGACTCAACTTGGTTCGAGGATTTTCCCTGAGAAGGGATCTGCTATAACAAGTACACAAGCGTTATTTCTTTGCCTGTGGTAGGTTGTGGAAGATATATCTACATTTGTGAAACAAATTTTCAGGGCTGTTTGACTTCCTTTCAGCATTGTGTCATTGGAAGAAGAAATTCAACAGAAAATAGCAGGGAAACAAGAGAGAAATAACAAGCAAAGTACAATTTGCCACTTCACAGGTGGCAAGTGTCACATGGTGGAAAGAGAGTTTCTGTTTCTTCTCAGGGTGAGATGCAGCTGGTCAGCTGGTGTGTCTGAGAGTAATGTGTCCAAACTGTCCAAGGCAATTGGGCAGAGCAACAGATTAAGTTCTTTTGTGATTAAAACTGTGGGGTTTTTTGGTGAACATTAATTCACATCTAATGTCCTTAGTTTCTAGTTCATCTGTATTCTGCCTTCTGAAGTGTGTGGATCTTGC
This sequence comes from Ceryle rudis, assembly GCA_033439905.1. Classification (NCBI taxonomy): domain Eukaryota; kingdom Metazoa; phylum Chordata; class Aves; order Coraciiformes; family Cerylidae; genus Ceryle; species Ceryle rudis. The sequence continues at coordinate 101,646 of JAAGNO010004795.1, read as the reverse complement.
TGGGAGGAGTTACAACCTCTGTGATGTTGTTCATCCCAGTGATCTTGCAACCACTAAGTAACTGTGCTATAACTCTTGCACAGTCTGGCACTGCCATCTTTCAGATGATGTCCACCTTCTTCATTAGTAAAGACCTAGAAATGGAGGTTTAGCCTCTCTGGAGTTGATGGCAACTGCTGGCAAGAAGTAACATTAATAACAGGGGCCTGTTTTGCTCATATAAAAATAATTCCTCTTCACAGTTTTGTCTCCAAATCCTCAAGTGCAAAAAAGTGTGTTTAAACTGAGTGGTTTGGTTTTGTTGTTTTGTTTGTTTGTTTTCTGAAATGTTAGAGCTGGAGAAAGATTAAAAAAATCCATTTTGATCTGGTTCTGTCTTTGAAGACAAACTAATAGAAAAGCCTCAGACAGTGTTTTAATAGAGGTCATGTGAATCAGTATGTACAAATAGGGTTAGATAAGATCAGCTGTTTTGTACAAACAGAAACTCTCTCAGGAAAACACAGTGCAGTCCTATCACCTCCCACCTCTTCATGCACTGCAATCATGCTTTTAATTGTCACATTCTTTCTACGTCTTCAGAATCATCTTGTTACTTTGGATTTCCTATATTACTGAGATAAATATGTTTTGCTTAAAGGTTAATAGGAGCAAGAAATGCAAACATCTGATTTGTTCTGAGGAGTTTGGCAATATGAGAAAGAACAGCTTCAGAAAATGAAATGTGACCACCAACTTCTTATGCCTTTTCTGAAGTGATTCCCTTTTTGAAACGTTGTCTTCAGTGGAACCTCCTCACATTTTCATAAAGGTTTTTAACATTTAAAATTCAGGGACGGAGAATGAAATGGTTTTTGGTTTGGTTTTTCTTCCCCTGGTAAAGCTAATTAAACTGTATTTTTTCACAGATATCAGCTAACTGATAAAAACCATTACCTTCTCCAAGTGCAAATATAGCTCAGAAGATGGACATGCAGAAGATAGCAATGGAAGTGTCCTGTAAAATACATTCTTTTTTTTCTCTCAGGAGCCCTGGACTAAATAGCAACAGATGATCTGGGGTACTGCAACTTCCAGTGCAGCAGCTCTGACTTATTAAGTTGTTCCCCCTGAGATGGAAAATGCTACCCAGTAGTGAGGGCACACAGTTAGCACAGTTGGCACTTCAGAGGGCATAACAAGAGGATATAGAGCTAAATGAGCACCATGAAAATATGTAGGAGTATTCTCCTATTGTATCTAGTATGTCTGACCATTCTTATGCATTGCTTTTTCGGTCTGTCCTCTACTGCAAGGGGATAAATCTGTGTATTGTTTAAAATGGCCAGGATGAAGTAGAAATTTGGAGACATCTTTACGTGTTCACAAAAAGTGGAAAATAATAGATGCCTGCCACCATCACACCTGTACAGTCCTCTGCAGTGACAGGGGATTTATGTATTAGCAAAAAAAAAACCAAAACAACAAACTATTCAATCATAGGGCAGATCCTAAAATGTCTACTGAAAGGCCAGTGTACCTTATTGTCTTCAGACCTGAGATAAATGCTGCAGGGGTAGAAAAAAACATGAACTTTTTCAGGACTCCTGTAAAGTGCAGGAAATGCTTCTTGTTGTGAAGGTTTGTACCTACACCTGCTCTGCAGCCTGGGTTGGAAAGTAGGAGAGACAAAAGTTTTTAAATTCTTTGCCTCCTGAAATTTGGAAATAAAAACCTCAGGCCAAGCTTTCTTACTATCTAATATCTTTGTGAATCCAGAAACTAAAATATAGCAAAGCTAAATGAGAAATTTACTATTCCTTTGTAAAACCTTTCCTTAAAATTAGAAGGAAATTACTACCTTAGAAGAATTCAAGAGGGGAAATTTGCTCCTGAAAATAATGATGCAACTCCTCATGCCATTTTTGGGTTCTCATTTTCACTTTTCAGTATTGAATCATTAGTCTCTATCTAGCAGTCTATGTTTGAACACTGACAGATGTTTGAAATATCTACATTATTTGAAACATGAACACTGGGCTGATGTGGCACAGTACCTTTCCCCCACATCCTGGCAGCTGAAGGCTAAGTAAAAGATCTAAGGGTATCTAAAATGGTGCTAGAAGCTTGGGGTTAAAGCAATTGAATTGTGCTCTGCATATCAACTTCAAAGTGGCTTGAATCTTCTCATGATTATTTAATCATTTACAGTCTAATGATAGGAATCTTGTTTGGGCAAGGTGACAAAGGCATATGGAGAAGTGTTGATATGAAACCTCCCCCCCCCCCAACCCAAGGGAATGAGGTCAAACAATTGGGAATGTTCAGAGGAGTGTCTCCTTTGAGAAGAAGGAATGAGTGTCTTGCTTCAACACCTGCTCTCAGGATAAATGGCGGGACAGGGAATATTGTCTTTTTATCACCAAGTAAAATAGCCAACATAATAAAAGATGAGGTTTAAGTTACACCACAGAGAGACAGCATTGATTACAGAGGCAGGGACTGAATGCTCCTGAACAGGGGAAGAATTAGGGAGAAGATCCAAGGGGAGAAGCCTCAATGAGGTATTGGGGAACATTGGTACATCCAACCCGGCTGCAGACCCATCAACCTACCAAGACCAAACCACCCTTCTATTCTGGAGACCTCAAGCTCTGAACATCCCATGTGCACCACAGAGGCTCTGCAGTGTTTATCTTTAAGTGGGATAGTACAAGCTAGGCACAGCTTCATGGTCCATAATTTGTCTTTGGAGAAACCTGGACTTGGGAGCATTCCTGGGGGATATACTTTCAACAAATGACCAATAGAAAATTGAAGTAAGAATGTGAAAGCTGAGGGTCTGTATTTAGCCCAGAGTAGGTGATTTAATATGTTCATCATCATCAGTTAGTCCACACTTCTGGTCTCTTTCTGTCCTTCCCTGATAAATAAAAAGTGAAAGAACACCACTCTGTTTTAGAAGTACAGGAAGCCTTCATTAAGATGTAATGTGAATTATTTTGGCCAACAAATTGAAAAGGCAAATATGAAATAGGGATTTTAACATTTCTTAAACAAAGTGGTGCTGATTAGAGCTCTAGAAACGCTTTACAGCACACATTTCATAGGGTTTGGGGATGATGTTAAATGAAATAGCTGGGCTGAGGTCTAGGTCTGAGGTGGAAACTCCAGGTGGAGGGTGGAAGGTGAACCTCTGCAGGAGGCTGGTGAAGAAGAGGAAAAGCTCCATTTTGGCAAGAGTCTCTCCAGCACAGATCCTTCGCCCTGGAACAAAATGCAGAATGACCACAAGAAAGTCACTGGGAGCTGCTTCTTCAATAGCTGGAATAAATAGAAACCTTTGAGCAGCTTTTATACTGAGGAAGATCAGTAGGAATCCAGAACAGTTGAAATGTCATATCCTAGCTATTAATAAAGAACACAGTAGCTCTTAAAAGTCTACTGAGAAAAGAATCATCTAAGAGAGGATGCTTGGTCTTCAGAGCTATGATAACAAAGCCACCTGGGGATTTTTTTCCCTTTCCCTTTGTCTAAATGCTTGCATTTGAGGATTAATGTATAGAAATGTAAGCTGAATTCTTTAATTCCAGTTTTCAAAAGAATTTGTCTTTTTTCTTAATTTTCAGGTTTTTTCTCTACTTCATTCAGTTTTTGGATCCCAGACCAACTTTATCTGTTTGAGTCTAGACTTCGGCTCTATTAGTCTAGTCACAGGCAATTTTTTATGTTAAAATTTGTCAGAAAAGATCTTGGAGACTCACAAATGCTTGGAGTGAGACTGAGGAGGAAAGGTAGTAGAGATATTCTATGAAGCCCCTAATATAAGCCTTTCTTCAAAAGGGCTGTGAATATTATTTTTTCTCAGTCCTGGTCAAATTCAGTGGCTTGTAAACTGCCTTAATCAGAGCATGGTGATTCAAGGCCAGAACTAGCAAAGACCTGAACTAAGATATCATTTTTGCTCCTTTGTATGACAGAAGGTGGAAAATGAGCTATTCTGTGGATGTTCTATGAAACAAACCTTCCAGGGAATGCCCAGACCTGGTATTTCCTGGATGTGCTTTTAACAAAGACATCTAGACTTAAATCTGAAAAAGAAGGCCTGTGAACTGAAAGTATCATCTGCCCTTTTATGATAGAAAAAAAAATAATTACTATATTTTGGATGGTTTGACAAAAAAAAAAAAAAACCCAAACCCTTATTTAAATATCATGCAGAATTAAAAATACACAGTGTCTATAAAAAATGCAGTGTTCTGTATATGATACACAAGTCAGCAGGGGCTGACATATAGGAACTTAACTGAACAATGACAGAGCTTGCAAAGCAGGAGAAATGCCAGAGAAGGAGCAGTCATAGAATCATAGAATTATAGAATTGTTTAGGTTGGAGAAGGCCTTCAAGATCATCGAGTCCAAACATTAACCTAACTCTACCAAGTCCACTGCTAAACCATGTCCCTAAGCAACTTCTAAATACTTCCAGGGGTGTTGATTCAACCCCTTTCCTGGGCAGACTGTTTCAATACTTGACAACCCTCTCAGTGAAGAAGTTTTTCCTAATATCCAACTTAAACCTCCTCTGATGCAACTTGAGGTCCTTTCCTCTTGTCTTATCCATCATGGGGATTGGAATCTCCCATGCTTTGGCAAATGGTGCGGGTGTGTAAGCTTCAGTGAACATCACGCTCTGTGGAAGTCTCAAGAGGCGATACCTTTCTGACCTTTGATTTTACACACAATATGGATTTTTATGTAAGGCAGCTTCTCTTTGTTAGCACAGTCTGTGAAGTCTTGATACTAGTCAACGTTACTCGTGACTTTGTATAAAAGACATGCGAAAATGAAACATGGTTCCCTAGGAAAGACACAGAAGCCACCTTTCCTGTGTGCTTTATGTGTGGTCATAGACATGCAGCTGGGTATGCTATGAGTCAGTCACAAAGAATCCCAGGCCACAGAGAAGTTGTGGGCTGTAGGTTATACTGTAGAAATGTGCTATCTAAACCATCATGGAATTTGCTGAAAACCTCCCTCATATTTAAGAAGGCACTAAAAGTTCTCATTTATATTCATTGAATAATAACTGAGAAACCAGTAACATCCAGAGAAGAAATTAGCTGGAGGAAATTGCAGACATTTGTGAGTACTTTCTCTTATCAGAGGTGTGTCCTGAGAAATCAGTGAAGTATAGGTTATGAAATGGTCCCATGAAAAAGGCAGTGTGGAGGCCAGGCTTCAGTAACAAAAAAAAAAAAGATTGGTACTACTAGTTCTTTTCTAAGATCTGTGCTTGCAACAGCAGTAAAGGGAAAAGAGAAGGCACCTGCTGAGAAAGGCATGAAAGCATCTTTCTTCACAAATTTTCCATTAGCATCAAGAAAGTGTTCAGGATAGAACATGTCTGGTTTTTCCCACTGTGATTTGTCATGCAGGACAGAGGTCAGTAAGGGTATGATGTAGGTTCCCTGCAAAATAAGATGGTGGAATTAGTCCCTGGACAAATACTGTGGTGGAAGTAATGGCAATAAGACTTCAGTATTGTCAGCCTGGAGAAGGTGATTGTTCAGACTGCAATAATGCAACTTCTTTAGGGAGTTCATGTTTATCACATTAACCAGGTTTGAGAAAGAAGAAATGCTAAAAGAAACAATCTTGTTGGCATCTTACCTTGGGAATGAAGTAGCCTTTGAGAGTGACATCTGCAGCAGTCTCATGAGGCAAATTCAATGGCAGGATATTAGCAAACCTCTGAACTTCATGGATGACAGCATCTGTATATGGCATCTGAGTTCGATGCTCAATCCGTGGGGGGTTTGACCCTATCACTTGCTCTATCTCTTCTTGGACCTTTCCTGAGGAAAGAATCAACTATAAGAAAGAAACATGGACCCATTCATCCCAGACACACTGTGCTTTACCAATGTAAAATATAAAAGATCTTGAACCACAACTTCTCCCAAGATCTTTTCTTTTTTTTTTTTTTTTCTTTCAAAAATAACAGGAGGTGGACAGAATTGTAATGTTTGATTATTTCTTAACCAATTCAAAACCTAAAGGCTTGTGTTTTACTGCTCTCTCTTCCACCTAAGGTTTCATGGTCTGACCCAAAGATGTCTCAAAAATCCCCCTTGTCTCCTAACAACCCTGTACCATGAACTGAAAAGGAAATGTCCAAGAGCAATTCCCTGAATCTTCTCAGGTATTTAAAGCCTCAGTGTAATACGTTTAACAGCTGCACAGGCCTTTGGTTTATCAACAGTCTGTTTCTGAGGGAAATCTGGAACACTTTCATTGGCCAACAGAGGACAGCTCTCTTAATTTTAATTAATGAGATTTTACTGAGCAAAGGACTTGACCCATATGAATTCTGTTTATAATTTACTGGTAGACTGACCAGTGTGTTCCTTGCTGGGTCTGAACCACAGGGCACAGTGATACTTAGACAATGATTAGCTGGAAATCTTGGCTTTTTGTAACTTATTACCAGATATGTTGACCCTCCAAGTTCCTGTTCAGTTCCTAATGCACTGAGTGGAACAGCATTTGTCGTAAAACCACTTACTCTGAATTTCAGGATACTTTAGCATTAGCAGAAAGCTCCAATTTAGTGTGGTGGAAATTGTCTCAACACCAGCGGTAAACAAATTGCTCACCAAGCTTAGCAAGTTGCCATTATGGAAATGCCCATTGGTAGTGGATTTCTCCTGAAAGAAGTGGTTGAGATAGAAGGATGAAAACTTAAAGCTTTCCACATGAAAATGCAATTTACATAGCTGAATATTTACTAATAAATAAGTCCTATATTTTAAAAAAACATGTAAGACCAAGAAGAGCTTTGGGCTTATACCTGGCGAAGAGCTGACATAGGTTTCATGTTTTGCATGATCTCTACGTTTACTGAGTCCTGCTGCAAAAAGAGCTGGTTTCTCTATGAAGAAGGTAACCCATATATATTAGAGACACCAGATAATGATTCCAGTAAAGCCTGGATTGTGCTTTTATTCCATAATGTGTTATGGTTTTAAAAGAGCCAGAAAGGCTAGGGGAACAGAGAACAGAGAAAAAGATGCAGCCTTTGTAAATGTGTTGATACAGTCTGAAGCGTAAATAATGTAAATGTTTATTGCTTAAAAGAAGTTGGAACTGCAACAGAGTGAAATATCTGTTCAACTCTACTGGTTGCATGTGTTTTGTCAAAGATAGATTCCCTAAAGAAATTTAGCTATAATTATAAAGACTGAAAGGAAATAGTAAATGTCTTCATAGAACCATAAAGCTGGAATAAATGAGAAAATATTCAGTTACCTCCTGCTGTTTAACCAGGAAAGCATCAATAAAACTTCTTTGATCATTTTTATCCAGGGTTTTGAGATGTTCTACAAAAGTAACTTGTACATAATCATGGAATTCGTCTCTGTTTCGGAGAAGAGTCTTGTTAGCCCTTAGGAGGAATCCAAGAAGTGGGAAGATGTTGTACATCTACAAGAGTGAAAGATGTTAAAGAGAATTTACTAGCCAGAGGTCTGGAAACACTACAGAAACTAATTAATACTATTTTGCCCATTTTGCAGACACAAAGATACCATTAATATTTTGTTCTTTACATCATGACATAGTGACTGGTCAAATTCAGGACCATTGAATACATGGAAAAGTCTCAGACCCAAATTATTATTTTGGCAGAGTAGTGTAGATGTCAAACTTAAACACCTGCAACTTGCCATCGGGGAGATGGAAATGTTGGCCAGAAAAGGGTTTTTTATTGCTTTAGCCAGCTCTTCTGCTGACTTAGTTGTTTGTTTGTGTCTTTTTTTTTCTTGTTTCAAAGGCTAAATGAACAGAAAAGTGCAGCAGCATTTCATGTGAGTATCAGAGAGTATTTATACTCTGTGAGACATTGCAGTGTGCTAGAAGCACAGGAAAACAGATTTTGTATCAGGGCTCCTTGTACAGGTAGACCACATACTCCATAGCTTCTCCCTGCCCCATGTTCAGAGAGTGTCCTGTTTTACCTGGTCACTTCATATACATGTGAACCATGAATCTGGGGAATGCTGAGCCTGCTGTTCATGCACTATATGGTCTGATTTTCTTCAGTCCAGATTTAGCACTCTTTAAACTATATCTTAAGTATGTTTTTGAGTGACTGGGGCTTTGATTGTTGGCTTCAAGATTCCAAGACTGTCTCTCAAGCTTTCTTTTGCTCCAGGAAGTTCTTGTAAAACTATTATTTCTCTGAGTCTCAAGATGGTTTTTGTTAAGTAGAAATAATTCACTACCAGTATAACCATGTTTTTATGGCATTCAGTGGAACAGCAACATGAAAATGTTTATTGTTACCCCAACCAAAGGTTTCCCAGCAAGCCTCATGTTTTCATTGGTCAATTGTAGAAGTCTTGAAAATCTGGAGTCTTTGTAGTCAAAGCGTTTTCCAAGTAATATCGACACAATTATGTTAGCAACTGCTGCATTAATTATTTTACTAGCATCAAAGGGCTTTCCTATACAATGAAAAAAAGAATATATTACCTTGTGGCAAGAGATGTAATTTGAAAACGTAAATTTAATATTGATCATTATTGCTATTTATTTGTTGTGACTGATTGCTATTATTGAGGATTATTCAATGTTTTCAAATGTATTCAACGTTAGAATACAATGCTAAGACACAAAAATTAATCAAATTCAGCATGATGTACATTTCTTAAAAAGGTCTGAACTTGAGAAGGTTACCAGCAAGCCTCTGGGTACTTGAACAAAACCTTAGACGTTTGAAGAATAAATCATCTACCCACCTTCTTGTGACCCAATGTTGTCTGCCAGGTACCCATACTCCTCTACAATGCGGTCCTCAATGGCCCTTTTTCCCATTCCAAAGTCTCGTAAGGTTGTGAGAGTAAATCTTCGCATCACCTTCCAGTTTTCACCATGAGCAAAAACAACCCCTGACACAAAAAGAACTTTTCAAGGTGGCAGAAGATTTATATAACTAATATGTAGACAAATAATGTAAATATTTAGTTGCAGTCAGTTTTAAAACAACCTAAATTGCATCTGGCTGAGGAACAAAACAACTTTTCCATAAGTATTTTCAGGCCCTAAAAAAAGGAGGATAAACTATTTAAGAGGTATTTAATCAAATCTTAAGAAGAATATATATTCTCTGAGAGGCACTTGTCACTGAAAGAAAGACTGCATTGAAAATTCAAGTTCAAACTGCTGATCATCATACTTTGGAAGTGGAATCAAACTGAGAACACATGTATTTGATGACTGCAAGAGAAAAACAACTGAGCACAAATGGTTAAAATTTCATTAGTGTCTTAAAATGTCCTCATTCATATTTTTCAATGAAATTGTTACACCATGTAACTAATGATTTCAGTTATTTAGTTATTTTCAAGGAAAAGAATATAGAAACCACTATTTTCCTTTGCCCATCTTAACACTGAAAACTGACCAATTTTAAGGAAAAAAAATAGGGTTTACATGCAATAATGTGATCAAAAGACGCAACCATTAAAATCTTTGCAGAATTACCCCTGAATTTGTCCAAGGGTCTTTGAAAATATAAATATGAAACTCTCATGCAAAATTAGAATGAAGTTGGGGTGTGAATTTCTTATTTGGAAACCCAGCTCAGTATACAGTATTTCCCTTATTATAATAGATCCCCAGTTGAGTATGCATTTTGTTCTATTGTCACATTCAGGTTTTAAAAGCACTATTCACCACTTGAAATGAGAAGTAGTGGTATAATACACATTTCAGGAAAAGAAGGTTCTATGATAAACCTAAAGCAACAGCAGTCCAGAACCACATCATGAGAGCTAGAAATGCCTTCTAGGGGCATGCATACCCCTGTTTTAGATCCTGAAAGCGTGACACTGCCCATTATCTGTTGCTGTGATTATTGTTAGAGTTATGATTGTTTAATGTCACTCTCAGTAGTTTCAAATTTGAATACATCCACTGAAGTCAGTGAAACTGCTCCCTATTTCCAATGCTTTATATGGTATCTGATCCAAACTGATGCGCCTGCTACATCTATAGGAAAAAGCTTTTTGAGTAAGTCGATAAGGAAAACTAAACCAAACTTACCATTTCCTTTGGTCAGATCTTCAAAGATTGGGATTTTTGGTCTTTCTGCAAATGCATCTGCCTGGTTTACAAGAGCTTCCTTCACTGTCTCATACCCAGAAATCACCACTATTTTCCTTTGTCCCATCTGAACACTGAAGACTGGACCGTATATTTTTGACAGCTGTCAGAAGAAGGTAACAGTGATTTATAGCTTTTACAGCTTACAGAGTTCACCATCTTTTCAGTGCTGCTTATTTTCCTGTCCTGCCTTTTAGTTACTAAGATTTTCCTAAGTACAGAGAAAGAGAATTGCTTTAAATAACATCAATGTGCCAGGCATTATGATGGGTAATGACTAAATGACACAGTCAGGGGTGGAGTCCCATTATGCTAAACTGAGCAGAAGTGTTAACAGCTGAATCCTCAAGATGGTCAAGGATAGTGATGACAACTGGCTTTGTAGAATCACAGAACCATAGAATTGTTTAGGTTGGAAGAGCCCTTTAATATCATCAAGGTCATCCAAACACTGTGAAGGCATCCAGTCTTTCTTCAGAAACCCCTTAAATTGAATCTTTGACTCATATTTTCACATGGATCTCTATGTCATAGTGTTTATTTTCTTTACAGATTAAATTTGTTCAAACCTTTGCTACCATTACTGTATAAAACCCTCAGTGTGTTTCTGGGACAGGATCTAGCATTAGGTAAATGCTCACTTTTTTATTTGTGATTACATCCACCTGAATCTGTCTCAGAGACAGTGTTTGGCCTAAATTGGTACCCTTTATGTATTACAGGTGGATTTATAACTCAAAGTTCCTGATTGTCCTGACAATAGGAGGGTTTTTTCCTGACTGCACTTATTTTGTAGTGTGTTTTCACAGAGAAACAGAAAGCAACTTTTAGCATTGATAGTCAAAGTGTTCAGCAACTGGTAAGCAACTCCAGCCAGCTACATGAAATAACATAAGGGCAGTGACATGTCTGAATTAAGAGTAACTGCTTTGACTGTGATGCTGTTATCCCAGGCAGCTGTAGTTGTGGCAGAGTATGATCTTTTCAAAGGGTGTTCTCCAACAAGGACTTTTCAATATTTGCAAAGGTGATGCTCAGGATGAACATACATTAAACCTTGAGCCAAGCTGAACTCAGAGAACCACTCTCCTTCATTAGAATGTATTCACAGCAGCTGATCAGTCTTTTGATTTGTGAATGTAACATACATACAGATGGGTAGGTGCAAATACAACTTTAAAATCATCAGCAAGGAGGACATGTAATTTCAATGTCTAACTAGAAAAAAACTCTAAGAAAGGATCAGGTTCATAGAAGTCTTTTCACTCAAAATCAGAAAAGTTGTACAATAAACTAGGTAAAGCACTAGAAGAAAAGAGATTACTCTGATTTGCTTAGATCTTTGCTGTATATTCTGGCAACTATTTGTCCTTAATATTAAGAGTATATTGTTACCTTCAGCTTTTGGGGATAAAAGGAGGAAAGGGAGATAAGAAGGGTTGCTAAACCAGTGAAGGCATGAAGCTGCAGTCAGAACTTGTTCGCAGACACATCAATCAGTGGAAGGTGAAGGGAGTTAGACCACATATAAAAATCACTCATTAGTCAATTACCTTTCTCCCCAGGTTGCCACAAAAATAAGGTCAAGACTTCTTATTAATCTGAGAGTTGTTCAAAGCTGAAACTTAGATGCATGAAGTGGCACAAAGAAAGTATTGCAGTAAAGAACATATCTCTCTGCATTAAAAGTTTTCCACCCAAATAACCATCTCCTGTCTCTTGCTAAGGGTCATTTTTGGATGCAACACTAGTAGGAGAAAATCTGACATCTTGGACTATGGGGTTTGGTGATATGTGCAATTATGGGACCAATAGAAAAGATAATGACTACCTGTAGATAAGTCCTGTAGGGTCTCTTCAAATCAAACAGAAGCAGATTTCCAATGATAGGTAATGCTCTTGGTCCTGGGGGAAACTTCTTTCTCTGGTGGTTATTCCACAAACCTCCCATTTTCAAAATGGATAGAAAAATCATGATGAACACTAAACCAGTGGAAGTGAAGCTGCTCCAGTCCATCTCTAGTCAGCCAAGTATGACCTACAGAAGAGAAAAGAGGAAATGTGGACTCTTTGTCTCTGTCCTTCTGCAAAAATCTCCCGTGAGAGTTGCTTGTATTAGTTCATAAACTTCTTTCTCAGTGAAGGATATGTTTTTCTTGCAATTTTTGACTGGTTTCTGTGTCTTCCCCTGTGGTTGCTAATGAATCCTCAGCATGGTACAGAGGTAGGTAAATATTTGCTAGCGAAACCTGTGTGACTAGGTGAGTGTGTAGCTCACTGACCAGCAATGTGAGTCCAAGAACATGGAGAACCACAGGTCATCAACCTGCTGTTTGGTATAAAGGTCATAAATACTTCATGTTCTTCAGGTTACTGATTAATTATGGTTTTGATATTAATACTGATACAGCCTTGATATCCTGAGAGCTGAAATAAGTGATTAGATGCTCAGAGATTTATTTATTTTTTAAGTACTTGGGTATCGAGATAATCTCTTTCAGTTGAATTCATTGGGAGTTTCAAAACAGGATCACAGAATGGTTAAGGTTGGGAAGGATCTCTGGAAGTCATCTTGTTCAACTCCCCCTGCTCAAGCAGGACCACCTAGATACAGGTGCCCAAGGTGATGTCCAGACAGTTTTTTAATATCTCCAATGAGGGAGACTCCACAATGGAGTCTGTTACTGGACAGCCTGTTCTAGTGCTCAGTCACTCTCACAGTAAAAAAGTGTTTCCCGATGTCCAGAGGAAATGTCCTGTCTTTCAATTTGTGCCACTTACATCTTGTCCTGTCACTGGGCAAGAGCCTAGTTCTGTCTTGTTTATACTATTTCTTCAGGTATTTAGATATATTGGTAACATCCCTTCTCAGTCTTCTTTTCCCCAAGCTAAACATTCCCATCTCTCTCAATCTCTCCTCAGAGGAACGATGCTCCAGTCCCTTAATCACCTTCGTGGAGTCCTTTACTAGACTCTCTCCAATATGTTCATCTACCTTTTTTAATTGGGGTCCCAGAACTAAACACAGCACTTTAGGCGTGGCTTTACCAGTGTTGAGTTGAGGGAAAGAATCACCTCTCTTGACCTTCTGACCACACTCCTCTTAATGCAGCTCAGGATATGATTAGATTTCTTTGTGGTAAGGGCACATTGTTGCCTCATGTTCAACTTGGTGTCCACCAAGACCCCTGTGTCCTTTTCTGCCAAGCTGTTTTCCAGCTGGGCAGCCCCCAGCATGTACTGGTGCCTGGGGTTGTTCCTCCTCAGGTGCAGGACTTCTCTACTCCTCCTTCCTGCTGTCTCTGTCATCCCATGTATACAACCTGTTGAAGTCCCTTTAGATGGTGGCACAACCTTCTGGTGTATCATCTACTTGTCAAAGTTAGGTGTCATCAGCAAACCTTCTGAGGGTACAGTCTGCCCCATCATCCAGATCATTAATAAAGACAACTCAGTATTGATCACTGGGGTATCCTGCTGGTTACTGGCCTCCATCTGGAATTCATGACACTGAACACTGATCTCTAGGTCTGGCTTTTCAGCAAGTGTTCAACCCACCCCTCTGTCTGCTCATCTAGCCCATACATCAACAGCTTATCTATGAGGATCTTACAGAAAACAGTGTCAAAAAAGTCTTACTAAATTTTAAGAAGACTTCTTGTGACTAAGACTTGTTCTTGTGACTAGAAATCTGCAACAGGGGTGTATGAGAAAGAAGTTGCAGAGGCCTAAGAGGTGCCACAGAAGGACTGGTTTGGCCAGTTCCCACTGGGAGCACAACACTGCTTGTCTGCTTCAGGCAAAGTTGTATCCCCAGAAGCCGTTTCAGGTTCAAAAGAAGATCTTTCCTGCTTTGAACACAACACTGGCAATAGTTTGATTTGAAATGGTAAAGGATTTTTTATTTTTCTGGATTTTTTTTTTTTTTACACCATTATCAATATGTACATTATTCTGTAGTAGATTAATTAATTTTAACTTCCATACATCGTGTATCCATGGGACATCACCTGAGAGCCCTCTATGCATCTGCACTGCAGTTCTCCATCAGGTGAGCATCTCATGTCTCCTTGTCTCAGGTTGAGCAGTTCAGTTGTATTTCTGTGCTTATGTATGTGTGCAGTCAGAGCACTGGTGCAGGGATAAATGGTGTACTAGGCAATCTTTGCCAGGCAGTATTGATGCAGCAGTGCTGGAGGTGTGGAAAGTGAACACCCTTGGATTTCTGTGTGTGTGTTTGTGTGAGTGTAGATCAGTGCAGTACCCGTAGAGGTCTGGTCCAGAGACTGGTGCCTGTCTCTTTTGTCAAGGGGAAAATGCAGAGGACTAGGGAAGGGTGCAATTAAGTGGACTTTTCTGGCTCCCTTCTAGGAATCATCTTCACAATGACCATCACCTTCACTTCCAAGGAGTGGCCAGAAGTCAGAACTGCTTCCTGATATAATGATGGGAAAGACATCTCCAGCTATGAGCCAGGGTGAGCCTGGAATAAAAATCCCCTACTTTTGGATTCAGAAGTACCAAATTCTCATGTGGGAGACACAGAAATTTAATCTGGGTGTTTCAGGATAAGAAGCTGACTAAGAAAAGCCCTAGTAACGTGGCACTGCACAGACCTCATGAGCCACTGGGGGGGTGGTGATCCCAACGGAGGGACAGAGGTCCAGGTCTGAGGTGGAAACTCCAGGTGGAGGGTGGAAGGTGAACCTCTGCAGGAGGCTGGTGAAGAAGAGGAAAAGCTCCATTTTGGCAAGAGTCTCTCCAGCACAGATCCTCCGCCCTGGAATAAAATGCAGAATGGCCATAAGAAAGTCACTGGGAGCTGCTTCTTGAGCTGTGGTGAGGAGAGGAGAGGAGAGGAGGGGAGAGGAGAGGAGGGAGGATGGGAAGGGAGGGGGTGGAAAGGAGGAGAGGGGGATGGGATGAGGGGGGAGGGGATCCCTGGGAAAAGTCCAAGAGGCCAGTTCCAGTAGGAAAGGAGTCTAAAAATGTCCAATTCCCCTCAGACCCCTAAAAACCAAATGGAAGGTACCTGCTGAAAAAGGCATGAAAGCGTCTTTCTTTACAAACTTCCCCTCAGAGTCAAGAAAATGCTCAGGGTAGAAGATGTCCGGTTTCTCCCACTGGGTCTTGTCTCGCAAGACTGAGGCCAGTAAGGGGACAATGTAGGTTCCCTGCAAGCCAAGGCAGAGCAGTTATTTCACATGTTGCTGTCACCATCAGAGAGATGGCAAGTGTTGGAGCACAAAGCATGCACTTTAGTAGGGGAGCTCTTGCTGAAGTAGCTATGAGGACCCCATCCTTGGATGCAAGTAGGACTTGAATGGGAGATATGTTAGTTACACTGGGGACAGACGGAAGACAAGTAGTGAAGAAATTGTCTCACCTTGGGAATGAAATAGCCTTTGAGGGTCACGTCTGCAGTAGTCTCATGAGGCAAGTTCAATGGCAGGATATTAGCAAACCTTTGAATTTCATGGACAACAGCATCTGTGTATGGCATCTGAGTTCGATGCTCAATCCGTGGGGGGTTTGACCCTATCACTCTCTCTATCTCTTCTTGGACTTTTTCTGTGAAAGGCATAGGGATCATACATAGATAGATCACTTGAATGTCTCTTTCCTCTGCTAGGAATAGGGGGATATGGAGAATTTAGTGCTTGTTCAGCCCCGCTCAATGTGAAGTCACATGTGAGGTGACCTAATGAGAAGGAAGCTGCTGATTGCCTAGTTTCCACTTACTCTGAATTTCAGGATATTTCATCATGAGCAGAAGGCCCCAGCGCAAAGTGGTGGACGTGGTCTCCATGCCAGCTGCAAACAAGTTTCTCACAACCTCAGTTAAGTTTTCATTATGAAAATATCCATTAGCCTTTCCATTCTCCTGGAGATATGAAATAATAATAATATTAGCTGATTAAAGAGCTAATTTCCATTGGACAAGAGGGAAAAACTTTCATATACAGCCCTCAAAGAGGAGTTCACTGTAAAGTATAAGAAGATTTTGAGGTGATGCCTTAAGAAACCTGTTCTAAGCTGAGTCTTGAGATAGAGAACTTGCACTGCTCTTCCACACAAGAACCCACACTCTGGTCAGCAAGGGTATTCAGCTTGAATAATGTCAGTGATGGCAAGAATGTTTTGGAGAAGACTGAGCAGTCACTGGGGCCACCCATGTGATTCAATCATTTGCTTCAGCATTTTCCTGCCCATGGTCATGAAGCAGAGCATCTTGCAGGATGAGATTTGTTACGAAGAACATTTGCTGTTAGAGTTCTTTTTTTTAAATGAACTCAAGAGGTACTGGGGACTTGGCCCATGATGATATTCCCTTTACCTGCTGCTATCATGAAAAGAGAGCCTAGAAGGGTGGTTCATGTTCTTTTGTAATCCAGCAGCCAAACTATGCTTTTCCTATAGCAGACATGGCCATGAAAATTCATACCCCAGGGAGGTGAGGGTTGAGTACAATCACTGCTACATTACTACAAGAACTGCAAATGAAATCTTGTGAGCTGGCAACTGAAACTGAGAAATATGGACCAAAGACTCTTAGGCCCAGAGCTTTCCCTGGGTATGTCTCTATGAAGTGGTATGTGAATTTAAATAAAGAGACAGAAATGTTGAGGCAGGGAAAGGGATTTGAAACTTCAGGTAAAGATGGCTTCTCATACTTCCTGAAACAGTGTTTTGTATTTTCCTGATAAATTACTGGGGGCACATAAAATGTATTTGTCTTTGATCCATTTATCTCCTAGCTGAAATGATTGCACAGTCTTTTAGCCTGGCCACAGTTTTGGGGGTTTTTTTTGCATGTTCTAGATCTCTTCTGAAGAACATTTGTTTATCTACCAAGCCTTGAAAGGAAAGTGAGGAGATTTGAAGAAGCTGACAGGATTCAGTTACCTCTTGTTGTCTCACAAGGAAAGCATCAATGAAGCTCCTCTGGTCGTTTCTGTCCAGAGCTTTGAGATGCTCTATGAAAGTCACCTTGATAAAAGCATTGACTTCTTTTACATTCTGAATAAAGATTTTGTAGTCCTTCAGCAGGAATCCAAGGATTGGGAACATGTTGTGCATCTGCAAGATGCAGAGATAGTAAGGAAGAAAAAACAGCTGCTAAGCAGATGTTCTGCAGTTCAACAGCATATATTAAGAAAAACCTTTACAGGAAATGGCTCATAGTCTTATACACAAGAGGTGATATGTTGCTTTGCCTTCCTTTTTCCCTGGCCAACTGTGTAAAATGGATAATATTTATGCCCTTTTACACTGAGTATTAATCACACAAGTTGGTGATGACCTAGAAATACCATCTTTGTGCATATGTCCTTGATACAATTTCCTACCTCTCCACTCTTAAAGAATTCGTCCTGCCCTCTCCACACTGGTTGGGAGTGGGAGTCTCAAGTTTAAGAGGCAGTTATAGGCATTTCCACACTGATTTTGTTGTTGTTTGCAATAAGAGATGGGGAATAAAGGCCAACTTCTACTGCTATGGGATACAATGCCCTAACATGTATTGTATTAAATGTTGTTCAATTCTTTGTAAAAGGAGCAACTTAAGATTTTCCAGGCTATGATGCTAAGAGAAATCCATAAATAGCATTGGAGGTCAATGATCAGTGTTGGAGAGGTGTATCTCGGTATGCCACCATATAATCATGCTTTTGAAGAATGATATTCAATCAGTATGAATTACCGAAATTGATGGACCTCCAAAAATCCTGACATTTTCATTCACCAGTGACAGGAGCCTTTTGAATGTGGGGTCTTCATAGTCATATCGCTTTCCAAGCAATATAGATACAATGACATTAGCAACAGCAGCATTCATCATCATCGTCATCTCAAGGGGTTTCCCTAGCATGGGAAGAAAGAGTGTAAACAACAGTCAGTAGTTATTCTAATTAATTAAAGTAGCACACAGAGGCTCAGTGAAGTCTGGGTCATGTTAGGCACAGAGGTGGCAGGAGGAAAGGCTCCCCTATCTCAGGGTCTGCATGTCCCTAACAGCATTTTGACAGACTAGAGACGGAACACAAGTCTTTTGTGCTCTCCTTCATTTTATCCAAGACTATTGTAGCCCTGCGTCTTGTGGCCTTCCCCAGGCTACTCTGTTTGGGTACACATGGTTTTAAAGTATCCTGATATAAGGGAAACATAGCATTGTCACTTCCCCCATTGGTGACATTCTGGGCTTTCCCTTATTGCCACTATTCTTTGAGAGTTGGTCTGTGTCTCTTTAGGACCTCTAGGTCCAGTATCCTAACTCAGTAGCTTTGGTCCCTCAGTCTTTCCTGCTGTGACTACAGCTTCTAGATCTCTCTGGTGCATCCCTTTTGTAGCTGGATACAGCTACTGTTTTTAGCAGTTCAGGGTGAGAACTTGAAGCCAGAACTAGAATGATAATGTAGAAATCATTCCTTGTCCCAAGTCTGCTTGGTGAAAAGAGCAACCTACTGAAATCCTGCTCTTGACAACTAAACCTAGTGATAAATAATCTTGGATGGTACTGGTGAAATGTGTCATTGGATCTTCTGACTCCTCATTGGAAGGGGTTTCCCAAACATGTGACTTTAGGGAAAATAATTTTTTTAGTATAGGTATGCAAGTCCTTGCAATAGGTTTCTGCTCTCCCAATGTCACTAAATGAAAGGTGCTGCACATGTTGGAACAAACTACTCTTCTCAGATGTGCTGTTTGATGTCTGACTCCATGTTTGACCTCCAGTGCCTCAAAGAATGCTTCTCATTTGCATGACAGGTAGGGAAACAGAGACAGACAGCTCATATAAACTTCTGAGTGTGGACGCTGGAGAAAGGTAGATCTCTGAAAGAGTTCATAGACTCTTCTTCCTTGACCCTTGACATTTTTGTATGAAACTTGAGGAAAATCAGAATTTTATGAATCATAGAATGGTAGGGGTTGGAAAGGACCTCTGGAGATCATCGAGTCCAACCCCCCTGCCAACACAGGAGTATCTAGGGCATGCTACACAGGAACAGATCCAGGTGGGTCTTGAAAGTCTCTAGAGAAGCAGACTCCACAATCTCTCTGGGCAGCATGTTCCAGGCTCTGTTAGTCTCACAGTGATTTGTAATAGATTTGTAAACATTCATAAGATCCCCTCTCAGTCTTCTCTTTTCCAGTCTAAACAGCCCCAGGGCTCTCAGCCTTTCCTCAGCAGAGAGATGTTCCAGTCCCTTCATCATCTTTGTAGCTCTCCGTTGGAATCTCTCTAGTATTTCCCTGTCCCTCTTGAACTGGGAAGACCAGAACTGAACACAATACTACAGACGTGGTCTCACTAGTGCAGAGTAGAGGAGGAAAACCTCCCTTGACTTGCTGGCCACACTTTTCTTTATGCATCCCAGAATACTGTTGGCCTTCCTGTCCACAAGGGCACATTTCTCTTCCATGGATAACTTATATGAAGGTTCCCCTTACCTTTTTGTGCCTCAATGGTGTCTGCCAGACATCTATACTCTTCTACAACACGATCCTCTATGGCCTTCTTGCCCATTCCAAAGTCTCGCAAGGTTGTAAGAGTAAATCTTCGCATCACTTTCCAGTTTTCTCCATAAGAAAATATAACTCCTGAAAAGGAAAATGAAAACACAGAAATAGAAATTTCATCATGAGAGCAAGGATTCCTTATCTGCCCTGAATCCTGATAAAGATGAGAGCTGGCAAGAAGCGTGTCAAGCTCTCGGGACATGTGTCCCCATGTAGAATGCAGTAAGACAGGAAAGATATGTCAGAAGAACATTCTGAGGGAAGCAACCACCATTCTGAGTTCATGAGGTGTGTGATGTTCTCTGAGACAGTCTTCTACTCAGCTTTGTTTAGAAGAGAGAGCTGGATTTGTGTCTCTGGGACATCAGCTGGGATAATGGGTGTGCTCATTGACCTTATATATCTCCCTTAGGTGAGATGCATCCTCTCTTGAAAGCATTTGCGTTCTTACATAGACTGTAGAGAATAAATGAAGCCTCAAATATGAGCATCTGTTTGGAAAATGTTCCCACATGGTGACGGTAATCTCGCCCCCCTACACTTTAGAAAAGCTGCAGAGAATTCTCAGTAGCATCTGCAAAGATGTCTTGATCAAGATGGTGCTGCTATTTTCTCTCCTTGTGCCTATTAAGCTCTTTTATTCTTGCTTAGAGTCTTATTCAAGAAAATGTCCCTAGTGATGAAATAAAACATTTGCAGATCATTGGCATTTAACAATACATTGGTTACTCAGAGCTGGTCACAAGATACAAATGTGCTTATCCTTGCTTTCCTGTCAATCTCTTCTGCCTCTACTTCCAAGTACCCCATCAATAAGTGAAAGATCAGGTTCAGGGTCTAACACCCGTGGAGGGTGAAATCTGAACCAGAACTCAGACCAAGAGTGAGCTTCCTCTGGGGAAGCAAACTAAAGACCTGGCTTATTGTTTATTCTCTTTTAAAGAGAGATTTCTTCTCAAATGTAGATTGAAATGGAAAATTTAAGATAAGCATCTGATAATATTAATATCATAAGGAGTATTTGGAGATAGTGCTGCTGATGTAGTAGAAACTTCTCTGCCAGCTTCTACAGATTTATGCAGCAAGGTTTTGGTAGTTGGGTGGCTGCAGTGGTGGCCTTTGCAAGAGATCGGGAGATCACAGAATGTTAGGGGATGGAAGGGACCTCTAGGGATCTAGTCCAACCTCCCTGCCAAAGCAGGTTCACCAGGAGCAGGTTGCACAGGACCACATCCAGGCAGGTTTTGAATATCTCCAGAGAGGGAAAATCAACAACTTCCCTGGGTAGCCTGTTCCAGGGCTCTGTCACCTTCACAGTAAAGATGTTTTCCTTATGTTTAGATGGAACTTTCTGTGTTTTACTTTGTGTCTATTGTCCCTTATCCTATCACTGGGCACTACTGAGAGGAGATTTGCCCCATCCTCTTGACACTCATCCTTCAGATATTGATAATTATTAATAAGATTCCCTCTCAGTCTCCAGGCTAAACATCCCCAGGGCTCTCAGTCTTTCCTTGTCAGATCCAGTCCCTTGATCATTTTTGTAGCTCTGTGATGGACTCTGTCCAGTAGTACCTTGTCTTTCTTGAATTGGGGAGCCCAGAGCTGGACACAAATGCCCCTATGTCAGCTCCTCAGCAGGTCACCACTAAGACAAGACTCAGCCACAAATTCAGACCTCTAAATTACGTGTTTATGTGTAAATTAAGAGTATCATCTTTCCTTATCCCTGATGAACATCACCACACATTGTCAATTCCCCATTCATTTCCATTGCCTCACATGCTTAGCAAATAAATTAAGAAGTTCAGCATCTCTCTTCTTCATGTAGAGAGTCTCATTCTTCTTTGCAGAAGGCAGGTGCATGGGGAAGAGAAGACCACACTTGCCTTTTCCTTTTCCTGTTTGTTCAACGATTGGTATTTTAGGTCTCCCTGCAAATGCATCCGCCTGGTTCACCAGCGCTTCCTTCACTGTCTCATATCCTGACAGCACCACCATTTTCCTTAGTCCCATCTGGATGCTGAAGACTGGACCATACGTTTCAGTTAGCTAGTGGGATGAAAGGGGTTGATAAATAAAAGATGATGATTTTCAGATGTTGTTCAGCAAGCCCAAAAACTTGTTTTTCAGCAGGTTTAATGTTATGTTTCCTGCATAGCATTGTTTTTTCATTCACTATCCAAAATGTGGAGAATTTGTCACGTAAATGTTGGAGCTCTTATGAAGAGTAATGGGCTTTTAGAGGGACTAAAGGAAAGGCTGAATGTCAGGCTTGGCCCTGTTCTTTGATGAGACAAACGGAAATTGAATTTCTCAGTAACTGTGCTAAGACCTGTTCAGCTCCTGGTATACTAATCTGGGAGGTACAAATCAGCTGGAATCATGAGTAACAACTCTTAATTAGTCTTGAGCTATGCCTTTAAGTGAATTTGGAGTTAGTGACAAGGTGCAAGAGCTGCAGCCACAAGCAGGCAGGAATAGTCTGTGTGGAGAACGTAGGAATGAAATCTAGGAAAGCAGGTTAAGAATGGCTTCATGTTGAGTTATAGACTCATAGAATGCATTGGGTTGGAAGGAACCTCTAAAGGTCATCTAGTCCAATCCCCCTGCAATAAGCAGGGACATCTCTAACTAGGTCAGGCTGCTCAGAGCATCACCAAGCCTGGCCTTGAATGTCTCCAGGGATGGGACCTCCACCACCTCTCTGGGCAGCAGTGATCTATCACCCTCATATTAAAGAAATTTTCCAAATGTCTAAACTAAATCTACCCTTTCTTGCTTAAAGCCATTACCCCTTGTCCTGTCACTGCAAACCCTTGTGAATAGACCCTCCCCTTCTTTCATAGAGGCCCCATATATAAGGTAACTGCATCCACTACACGGACTCTGTAGATGATTTTTAATTGAGAAGCCATGAATTTATAGGGGATATGTTGGAAATGCTCCCTAACCCAGAAGGAGACTGATTTTCAAGGTGGTAGTACATCAGGGCATAAGAACTGTCTGAAACTCTTAGGTTTGCTGCTCATGGCTTTGAGGATCAGTGCAGTGAGAGGACCCCAAAAATCATACACTATATAGCTGTCACGTGCCATCATCCCCTAAGTCCCGTCAGATATGAAATTAAAAACAGTGTTCATTTGTTTCTTATTTTGCTTTGAAAAACCAGGGAAGTTCCTCCTTTATGATGAGGATGAAGCTCCCTTCATCCTCATCATAAAGGAGCAAAAAGGTGTTTTCTGTGAGTTTGCTGATGTCTGAGTCCACCAAGCAGACTTCAGAAAGTTCTTCTCTCCTCCCTAAATGTCTCAGCAGCCCCTGGTGGAAGTTCCTGCAGGAACTGTAGGATCTCTGTCTTCTAATTACCCTCACCTGGAGAACCTCAACGCTTCCTGTGTTCCACAGAAATAGGTCAATTCTCTTGATGTGGCTGGAATTCAATTCCCCTGCACTGACACAGCACCATGTGATAGGAAAAACAGTTACTGCAGATAATTAATTCTGCTGTAGGAAAAACAGTTACTGCAGATAATTAATTCTGTTGTATTTGCATCTACCTGTCCACAGGAAAAAAAAAAAAATACCACTTTTGGGGGGTCAGTGACTGTCTTGGAGAGCTCTAAGAAAAGAAACAACAGAAGTTACCTCTAGCATTGTCAGGTAAGGTCTCTTCAGATCTATGATGTGCAGATTTCCAATGATGGGTAAAGGCCTGGGTCCTGGGGGGAATTTTTCTCCTGCATGGCTCTTCCAGACATGTTGTCTTTTCATAATCAGCAGGAGAATGAGTACAAATAGTAACCCTAGAGGAACAAGACCGATCCAATCCATTGTCTTTCAGCAAAGGCTCAGCTGAGAAGATAAAAATTCAGTCAGAGTCCAATCTCCTGTCAGAAGGTAAGAGTTTCAAGCATTAATGGCACTTCTATGTATACAGAGAAATGAGCTTCACTTCTAAGAAATGGTAGAAATGCTCGTCTGGGGTCTTAATCTTGAAGAATCTCTACTAGGCACTCTTGCCACCGTGTGCACTCATTTTACCCTATTCTGGTTACTATTTAATGGGTGATGTCTAAACTAGTACTGTGTGCTGGCAGAGATGTCTATGGGCATAAGTTCAACTTAGAAACTGCTGCTCAAGCACTGCCTTAAACTTTGAGATTGGGAGGAGGTGGAAGAAGAAAGAGGAGGTCCCACTGGGTGCTTAGGCTTTTCCTTCTCTCTTTATGAGGATGTTGGGAATGCCAGGTCTTGACAAGAGCAGAAGCTGAGCTGACTAGGGTTCTGAGACAATTGTGAAGATTCGTCTTGAATATCCTGAATATGGATTTATGGACTTGATATGCTGTTGGTAGTATAACAGAAAGCTGCATCAATCAGAAGTATTCAAGAGAGAAAGAACTTAGTGCAAAGCTCCTCTGAGCTAGTAGCATAAATTGTCATGGAATGCACGTCTTTGTTCTAGCAGGAGTTCAAGCAGAGTGAAATGTAGGGTCAGACTGACCTGGACAAATGGTGAGGTCTGTATTGATCTGATAGCCTCAGCTTCTTTTAATGTGAATAGGGGATAAAGGTACCTTCTCTTCCAAAACAAGAAGCTGAAACTGGTCAAATAATGCATGCCTTAGTATTCCCGATTTTCACATAATGGTTGAGGCGGGAGGGAACTCTGGAGGTCATTTGGTCCAACACTGCTGATTGAGTATGGCAACCTAGAGCCAGTTGTACAGTAGGGCCTGTTTCTTCAGCCGTGGCAATTGCCTTTGACATCCACTTTTAAGTATTCAGGAAGAGAGGTGGAGAGAAGAGCTTGTATTATTATGTCTGAATTGGGAGACAAAGCTGAGGGCAATACTGAGAAAAGTTGGCCTCTGCTGGTTGAGAGAAGAGGACTGAGGTACAGTCTGACTTGAGTGTCATGGAGTCTGAGAGTGAGCAGCAGAGAAGCAGGTGTTAAAAGAAGAAGCCATGAAGAAGAAACCATCCAGGGCTTTTATAAAGACTGACCAGAGAAGATGAGCTGCAACCATCAGAACAGTGTTTGGAAAGAGATATTTAGTAAAAGTGTAGAGAACTAAATGGTAGATGACCTTGAGGCAAGAACATGAATGCTGTGTGAAGTGAGGTGCCCAGGCTGAGTCCCTTGTCTTTGACTCTTTAAAGTGTTAGGATCCCTGAAGAGATGTGATCAAAGGCATAGGAAAGGAGTCAGCCCTCCATGGGATGGGGGTGTAGAGATCTAGAGGAAAAGAACACAGGCACCTGGCCAGGAGACTGAAAGAGGAGTTAGAGCAAGCCTGCCCTTGTACCAGCTTGCCCCAGTTCTGCTGCTGTCCCTGGGATCTCTGGAGCAAAGACCAGGACATCTCACTTACCTGGAAGGTGTCCTGGAAAGTCTGTGACCTATGTCACAGTGCCAGTCATGTGCCAGTTGGTCTGGTTTTACTCCACCTCCCCAAAGGAGGTGAAAAGGCACTGAGGGTGACATTCTTTCCACACATAGTTGGGATTTAACTATTAACAAAGAATGAGCCAGATACTGACTCCTGATATATGAAAGGAAACGATGTTTCTGAGGAAATTTGGGGGATCTGATCACATTAGCTATGTCAGCCATAACAAAGTAAGCATCTTTGCAGACAATGCTGGAGACATTTTGATTCTAAAGTGGCAGAGTTTGGTTTAGTTTTTTTTAAGAGTTCAGTTAATCTCATGAATATACATACTGTTCTGAAGTAAATTATTTCTTACTTCCAAGTATAGGATTTGCTCTGGTACTCTTCAACAAGCTTAGACAGTAGTTCTGAATTGGGACAACATCTACCATTTTCTTGCAGTACTAGCATTTGTGTGTATGTCTGTGTGTTGGTCTGTATTTGGAGAAATGGAAAACCAAGGTTGGCCTTGGAGGTTGAGGAGGAGAAAGTGTTGTAGTTTTATCTGTGCAGCACCAGACACTGATCCCTGGACCATTTGTTTGATAAGAAGACACAAAGGTGTAGTGACACATGTGGTAGTGGGATGTTAATATGTTTTGTACTGACTGTATGCATTTATTTTGTTTCTGAGTGAGAAACAGATGTGAGAAAAGCTCTAGCAAGCTGATATAATGTAGACCTTACAAGACTTTGGGTGCATGGAAAAACTAATGGAAGGGAAGAGATCTGTGTCTGAGATGGAAACTCCTAGGGGAGGGTGAAAAGTGAATTTCTACAGGAGGCTTTTGAAGAAGAGGAAGAGCTAGCTCTTGGCAAGAGCCTCACCATGCATACTTTGTTAACAGGTTGATCTCAATGAGAGAGAAAGAAGATTGTATGACCCCAAGGAATATATACAGCTTTCTAGAGGACTCAGGGTATTCAAAGCTTTGATTCATTTGGAAATAAACCAATGAAAATACCCTAAGACAGAGAACCAAATGCCACTGACATTTGAAGTATGGAGGTGAACCTTAGGAGAAATAAATCATACATTTCAAGGGCACAGTCACATTGAAAATAAAGCTGTTTATAAAGCTCTTGGCAAATGCACAATCTAGGTAGGATGGCCCAGCTCCCTGTCTAGGTGAATCTTAAAAGTGTCCAGTGCTGGGGACTCCACCACTTCTCTGGGGAGATTATTCCAATGGCTGATTGTTCTCGCTGTATAAAATCTTCCTTCTGTGTCCGATTGGAATCTCCCCAGGAGTAACTTTTACCCATTACGCCTCGTCTTTTCCACGTGACTCCTTGTTAAAAGGGAGTCTCCATCTTCTTTGTAGACACCCTTTATACTGAAACATGGTGAAGGTCTTCCCTAAGCCTTCTTTTCTGAAGGCTGAATAAATCCAATTCTCTCAGCCTTTCCTCATATGGCAGCTTCCCAGTCCCTAGATCATCTTTGTGGTCCTTCTCTGGACCCTCTCCAGCCTGTCCACGTCATTTTTGTATAGCAGGGACCAAAACTGAACACAGTAGACCAGGTGTAGCCTGAGAAGTGCAGAGTAGAGTTGGATAATGACTCTATCTCTGCTGGTGATGCCCCTGTTGACACATCCTGTCGATTTTCTTGGCCAGAGCAGCAGCACACTGTTCATTCATATCGAGCTTGCTATCCACCAGTATCCCCAGGTCCCTTACCACTCCGTTTGGTATCATCAGGGTTAAGTCATGTGGCTGCACCACACTCTTCAAGAGGTCACTTCTAGTCCTGTTTCTTGTTTGATGTTCTTACAGCATGTGCTTTTTACATTTTTGACTAATCCTAATGCTTTTTTTTCAGTACTATTAGTTAGTTTTTAAGTATTGTGAACAGCAGAATGGACCTATTGAACTGTTTTTCACAGATGCATTTGTAATCCTTCTTCCAGTTGTTAAAATCATCTAATTCTCACATGGTGTCAGACATCTAAAATACAGTTTCCCAATCTAAGCTTGAATTAACATTATATAATCATAGAGTGGTTTGGGTTGGTAGGGACCTTTAAAGGTCATCTAGTCCAATCTCCCTGCAGTGATCAGGGACATCTGCAACTAGAGCAGGTTGCTCAAAGCCCCATCCAGCCTCACCTGGAACGTTTCAGGGATGAGGCTTCTACCACCTGTCTGGGCAACCTGTTCCAGTGTTTCACCACACTCATTGTAAAAAAACCAAATAAATGTAGTCCTTATTTCTAGTCTAAATCTACCCTCTTTTAGTTTAAAACCACTACTCTTTGTCCTGTTACTAGAGGCCCTACTTCTAGGGTCCTTCTTTGTCAAAAAGGGAACAAAGAATTTCCTGCAAATGATAGCTAGGTTAGGTGGAATAAATCTCTGTGGAAAAGGATCCATCTCCCTATTCTGTTTTTTGAGAGAACCTGGAGGTTGAATTTCTCTGGGGCAGTAACCTTCTGAAAAAAAGCAGAGGAAAGTAACGAGCAATTATTGGGTGAGATCTGTATTCCTATAGAAAGATTATAAGAAGAACTGGAGAACAAAACTGCATAGTTTATTCTTCCCTCTCTTTGTTTTAAAGAACTAAAGGCAACTATTGAGGGCATCATTCTGGAAGACTTACTCGCAGTGAGTGGTACTTTATCACTCAAGTCTTTCTTTGTGGTCAACACTCATAATCAGTGAAGTTACCTCACTGCTGCAGGTGAATGAAGGACCCTCTGAGTCTCCAAGTAGGATTTTGAGGTGTGAGCTTTATGTACTAAGGTTTTTACAGTCTGCCTACATATGGAATCTTTTTCAAGTACTTCAATAACTTGTAAATTACCGACAAAATAATTAACAAATCTTTACATATTTGATATTTCCATTGTTAAATGCCTTTCCAGTTCTTACAGAAATGATTGTGAGAAAGTTTTGAAAGCATAAAAGATATCTTCTAGCCAACAACATAGAAAAGAGACGGTAATAGCACATCTGCAAAAGAGAATATCTGAACAAAAATGTGTTACAACAAATGTATTTTCATTTGTAGGTAGAAATCTGACCTATATATATGTATGACCTGTATACAGCTGATATAACATATGGGACAGTCCTGCCTAGTATCTTTCTAAAGTTATTGAAGGAAAAATACATCAGCAGAACTGAAAAGATCTGTAGTATTTGATATGAGTTCTCCCCTCGAATCTGATAAGGCTTGAAACAAAATGATAACATAAGAAAGTCTTCAAAGTTCATCCACTGTATCTTCTGAGGCATTAGTGGAAGCTTTCTGTGTCTGAATAATACCTAGAGGGCCTGTGATTCTTCTATTAGATTTTCACCACCCATCCATTGCCTTTCAATGGGTTACCCCATGTAGGTAGGTACAGATGTGTTACTCTGCTCCCAGATACTATCATCTCATGGAGTTCCTTCAGATAGTTCAATTTTTGTTTCTCTTAATTGAGCAGCCATTATCATCACATCTTGGTGGAGTTAATATACCTTAATTTAGCTTCAATTTTCTTCTTTCTTTTTTCTCTTGTTTTAGCAGGCAGTGACTTCAAAGGCAGCAGCTTGCAACACAAAAGTTCTCCGCTGAGTCTTCTATAACTGATTTGAACATAGCTGTTTTCTAATCAATTCCTAACAACTCATGGTTTTATTTGGTGCTAGCACATTTGGTTCAGTTTATATCTATTGACATTAACAATGCTACTATACACTTATTACTGTTGGATGTAATAAGACATATTATGTGATTACTTATTTTTCATAGATCCTACTCAACTTCCTTATTGTGTCCTTGAAATGATCTAAAAAAATCAATGCCAATAATGATAATTTTCACCATTTCGCTTTTCCCTTTACAGAAACATATTAACAAAAAGTCTTGATAATCTTAGTATACTCTTAGTATACCTCACCAATCACTATATTCTGTGTTTTGCAATGGAAATTATTTCAATTTTTTTTTTTCCTGTCATAATCATCTTCAAAATACAGCACATTTTCACCCCTATACAAAAATAGATTAACACACTTTCTTAAAAAAATATTCAAGGATGCTCTGGTGAAAAGTTAGTTAGTATCCAAATAAACAATATTAATCCATTTCTTCTTGATCATCTGCACGCAGTTGAAGGATGTGACTAACTCAGAAATCACAGAATCATAGGATCTTAGAATCATAGAACCATAGAATGATTTGAGTTGGGAGGGACCTTAAAGCTCCTCTAATCCAACCCCTCTACCATGGGCAGGGTCACCTCCCATTAAACCAGGTTGCTCAAAGCCCCATCTAACCTGGTCTTGAACATATCTTGAATACACCTGAAGGCTGTGCAACCATCCGGTGAGACTTGGACAGACTGGAGAACTTGGCAGAGCAGAACTTAATGAGGTTTAACAAGGACAAGTGCAGAGTCCTGCATCTGGGGAAGAATAATAAATTACACCAGTACAGACTGGGAGGTGATCTGCTGGAAAGTAGCCCTGTGGAGGAGGACTTGGGAGTCCCGGTAGACAACAAGTTCTCCATGGGACAGCAATGTGCCCTTGTGGCCAGGAAGGCCAATGGCATCCTGGGGTGCGTTAAGAAGAGTGTGTCCAGCAGATCACAGGAGGTTCTGCTCCCCCTCTATCCTGCACTGGTGAGACCTCACCTGGAGTATTGCATCCAGTTCTGGGCTCTCCAGTTCAAGAGAGACAGGGATCTGCTC
>JAAGNO010004795.1:56630-71758 GCA_033439905.1 Ceryle rudis | reverse complement strand
TGCTCTGGCAGGGGGGTTGGACTTGAAGATCTCCAAGGTCCCTTCCAACCCCTAACACCCTGTGATACCTGTGATACATCCAATGATAGAGAATCCTCAGCCTCCCTAAACAACCTGTTTCAGTGTCTCACCACCTGCATAGTGAAGAAATTCTTCATAATTTCTAACCTAAATCTACCCTCTTCCAGTTAAATCCAGTATCCTGTAATAAACTTGAAACCAAAGGTTGTTTCAGTGGCTGTATTGATTCAGTGATGACAAAAGGTAAAATACAGGTAATTTTGTAGAGCAGTTTGTGGTGTGTTTTTCTGATGAACAAATATATTGGAAGGATCTAATTAATTCACCTTAGCTTGGCATAATGACTATGTATTCTAAAATAAAACGTTTTTATATCACAAAAATAGGTCTATCTGCAGCCCCTTCTTGAAATCCTAGCTGCTGATCCTCAGATGCTGATTTTTAGCATTAGAAACTGAAAAAAAAGCATCATTAGGACAAATATTACAGATTAATTATTTTTCTACATGGTGGCTTCAACTCTGCTGTGCTCATCATGGTTGTTGGAGTGAATTCCATGTGGTTTCTCCTCCTCTGGAACCTGCCATGAAAATGAGAGAAGTGTTCAGTTGATGAGATATAAACTCCCTTTCGCCATAAACAGAGACTGAAGTGCACTGAGAATGTCATTCTGTTTGTATACAATATGTATCTCTTTATTAACATTGACCCAGCCTGACATAAACCACCAGTTCTGAATTCTGAGGGATGAATTCAGGTTTTTCTTAACATAAGAACTCCTTGAACACTGATGTTAGCTATGAGAATGCAAAATCACTATCTGGGATTTTCAAAGAGCTCTAATGAAACAAAGTGGCCATCTCTAATGAAATGTAATTTATGTTAGATGTCAAATATCAATGTGCCTTTAATTGAACAGTATTGCATTATTATCACTAGTCAATACAAGCAGTGAATTCTTCAACCACACTTTAAAACTTTCCTTTTCCTGACATTTTTTGTCATGTACACATGGCATCCTATTTCAGGTCTTGAGAAAACCAGTGCTTTGACTTCCCCAAGATCAAACAGTGAATGACCTGCAGAACTGTCATTAAAAACTGTTTGTTTTTTTTTTTTTTTTTCTGATTACCATTGTTACAGCTGATCTTTTGGCTCAAAACCTCCCCTTAGACTGCAAACTTCGTCACACCAAATGCCAAATTGCATAAAGGGAGCCTAGCAGGGCTATTTCAGATGTATTTATTTCTCATCACTGTTGTCTTCATGCACAAAACAATAGTGACAGGACTGTCTTCTAATAACCTTAGTGGTCAGATCATTCCATCATGAAGCAGAAGAGCTTCTGCTCAGGCTAAGGGAGGCTCATGCTATAAACACTGAAGAAGTGCTCTAAATTTCATTCAATATGAAATTCTAGATGGCAGAAGAAAACAAGCAACATTTAGCCAAGAATGCAAATATCATGTGTCTAAACTACAAGAAGCAAGAGGATACCTGACCCAGTGAGCACTTAAAGGAGAGATAAAGAGGGCCACTGTCATCTCAAATTGTTGGCTCAATTTCTGCTTTTTGTTCAAGGTTAGTCCAATGTAAAAGGCACAACTAACTAGCAAGTCTAAAAAAGATCCTGAGGGTGGCCTTGAGAAGTTCACAGCCTGAGGCAGACCAACAAATTTGAAAGCTGGCTTGTGTGCAAGCCGTAAACCCCAGGAGAGCAAGACTGCAGTGTTCTGTACATCTTCCAACACAATGACAATAAAGGGAGGGTGTATCTTACCTCCCAATAAACAGAGTCATCAAAGCAGTTCTGGTCAGATGCTTGTCCCAAGAAGGGCAACTTTAGAATAGCACCTGCAGGAAAAAAAAATATCAGGGGTTAAAAAGTGGACAAAATGCCCAAATAAATGTTCCTCAGATGTGCCCCAGGGAGTCATCTAAGTTTTCTGCCTTGTTTCCTAATCTACAGAAATGCCCAACCTTTCTTCATGTAGACATGAGTAAGACCTTGTTTTTTATTGCTCAAACCTTTCCCAGATTTCAGACTAGGATGTTCTACTTCAGCCTGAATATTTATTTGGAAAGTATCCATGATCACATGGGAACATGTGAAACTTAAATGAATATGTCTTAATCTCAAACTAATTTATGTTAAGAAATTTAAGTGTCTGAATCTAGAGAATTCCATTCAGAAAAACATCCTACAACGTCCTATGTATACAACCTCATATTTTTGGGACATGTATTCAGTAAGTCATGTAGGCTTCATTTGAAGACAAAATTATTGGAGAATTAATTTTCCTTACTTAATTTTCTTCCAGTGTGCATCATGCATTACTTCTAGTTTTCTGTTTTGTATTATTCATACGAAATTGTTGATACATTGAAGTTCTTCATGGGCAAACCTCTAAGATCACATAGATTTCAGTTGCTACACGCACCATACTGACCTGTCAATGCTCCGCCCACCAATGCAATTCCAAGTGAACTGCCCAGGGCAGCAGCCTGCCTACCAGGAGTCAAGGGGACATTTCTTCTGAAAAGAGCAGAAAAACAAACCACTGACAATCAAAAAATTGTTCCACTTTGAGGCTGATAATTGATCTTACAATGTTGTGCTTGCTGTCTGCTGGACAAGATGGCTCATAGGACAATGTCCTGCTATTGCTGTGTACAAGACAGAAATTATGATGATATATTGGTTTTATTTTAGACTACGGATGAAACCAAGTTATTAAAAAAGCTTATTAGTGAGCCTTATCTTGTAAGCTGTTAGAGAATTTTCCCCTCTGTAAAAAAACCCCACTATATTTCATTTTCTTGGAGTCTTTTAACAGTGGAAATAACCCATTTTGCTAATTGTCTTGGAAATATTAGTTACTAAGAGTGTAATTGTAGAATCATAATAAAGATTCTTCTATGTTTGAATGGTTCTGTGTGCCGCTTTGTGGTCTTTTTAATGCATTTATTTTTACTCAAGCTTTTAATTCGGAACAAGCTTAGCTTATATGTAGTGTGTTAAAGACAGGATATCAAGAATAGTTCTCTTTATTCCAGAACATGATATATGACATTATATTAAAAATGTGTTTTCTGAAAAGAATCATAATTAGATCCAAAGAAGGTGTAAAATTATGATAGTTCTTAAAATATCAATAAACTCTTTTCTCTCTTTCTCTTTAACTCACCCATCTTCTTGGTTTATTGCAGCTACTATGATGCCAGCAATACCTCCCAGTATTCCAGGTAAACCATGTAAATTATGAACTCCACAAGTGTCGTGAATGTTCAGCTTAGATGACAACAAAGGCTAAAATGAGGGGAAATATGAAGTTTAGAATGAGTTTATAGTCCTTCACTGTCTCTGGAATGATATGCAGAAGAAAGTAGTGCAGAAGTACAAGAAACAATTTAACTTCTCTCATGTACACAAAGCTGAGCTCTAAACCTTGCTATCTTTCCCTTCATCATAAAGCTGTTCATATGCAGAGAAAACCAAGTTTGTACGTGTAATGGTACAAATATTCAAGCTACCATCATAAATATAATGGTACAAAGCACATGACAGTCCTCTAATACCCCTAATTTTTTCAAAACAAAGGTTGAAAGAGTTGTCTCAGTAACACATACACTCCTGGTCTGGGTCTGCTGGTCAGGTTTCTTCCAGAGTGTTTCTCCATCAGGAAATACCAGTTTACAGTTTTGCACATGAAACAATTCCATTTTGTACTTCAAAAGTATTTTTTGATTACAGATCTATTTAGAAATTTTAAAAGACTGAAATGTAATTAGTCGTATTTCACTGAAACATGAGCTTGGAGCAAAATTCTGGCCACTCCTTGAACAGAATTCCTAACTTTAATGAACTCATTGTGATCCTTCTCTGGTTTTAGCTCATGTTTTTAGTGCATATGCATATATCTAAATCACACTGATTTGAAAATAACTATCTACAGCTTACTACTGTACTGCATCAGCCAGTTTCTAAACTCCCTTTCTAGCCAACCAAGGGAGACGCAGTAAAGTCAATGAAGCAATGAGAGAAGAGATGGATGGGTCCTCAATACTTACAGTCAGGAAGTGGTACCCAATGACAGAGATGATTCCAGCAAGGCACCCAATGAATATTGCCCCAAAAGGGTGCTTTAACAGATCAGCACAGGTACCTACAGCTACTCCTCCTGCCAGGGTGGCATTTTGAATGAGAACCTGAAAAGAGTATGCAGAAGTGGGCACGATATATATGGAACAGAGGCTTGTTTCAGGACTGAGTGACATTAAAGGCTTTTTTGCATACAGATATTTTCCTTTTCTTCAGGTGGGATTTTTTCAATGAAGAATGAAAGGAATTTAAAACAGGGTTCGCTGTTACATGTTAAGGGTGTTTGTTCAAAGCTGCTCTAAGCCAGTTTAACTGGGGCCACTTTAATGAAGTCCGACTTTTAAAAAGTCACTAAAACTCATCTGACATCTCAAGAAGCCAGGCTGAGCTGTTGAGAACTGCTTCCTACAATCATAGCCAATTCTGTAAGCTCACTGAACTGTGCCTGCTCATGCCATTAGATAAACACTATGACTGCTGGAGAGAACTGGGCGAGAACATAGGGCAAGGAGATGAAAGACTGGCAGCCCCAACGTAGTTTTGCTTTGCCTGTTGTGCAGCCAGGGAGCAGGTCATTGTCCTGAGAGACCTGTTTCAGCTACTGCAATATGGTAATTTACACAGGGTCTTCTTTGGAATAAAACCCCCAAAAGTCCACACAAACGTTGGACTAATGTCACTATGATTCTGTGGACAAGAACAAGGGAGCAGGACCATCACTATAATGTCTAGGAGCTTTTCACTCTCCAAATGCAGTGATCCCACTGAGGAATGACCTAAAACAGGGTGGGTTGCCTCAGAGCCCAATCTTACATTATAACTTTTAGAATTGTAATAGCTCTAATTTTGCCCACAGTATGAGCAAAGGTTCCAGGTAGTTCACATTGGACATTGGGAATCTGCCTGATCATTCTTATGACTCAATTTAACAGAGGTTGCAATATGATTCTTACCATATTGAATTTGCCTCTTGGATCCACCAGGCTGGAGAGGGCAAATGTTACGACAGCACATGCAGCCAAGGAATAGTAAGTGTTGACAACTGCTTTTATCTGGTAAATTTCCAGTGCAATGGCAGAGTTAAAACTGGGCCAAAAAAGCCAAAGGAACAGGGTACCTGGATGAATATAAGTCAAAACAAAACAAAGACTGTTCAGTCAGAAGACGTATTTCAATGTGAAAGATCCAACACAACAGGGCTAGCTATGAGAAATGAGGAAGATGATCAGTAAGAACCATGAAATAGCCAAAATGCTGGAAGAAATAACAGATTATGCAGAAGCTTTTGACAGTAGCAGCCAGGACTTTGACACGTGGTCTATGTCAAATCTTACTGGAAGGTTTTAACACCTTGAGACCCTTTGTCATGCCCCACTCACTGGCAGAGCTCACCACCACTGTGAAAGCAGTACCAGGATACGATGCATTAACAAGACAGTTCACATGCAAATCCTTTATCATCTGTTGATATAACTTAGAGTTTTACTGGTAAACTATATATAAATAGATCCCAAGGACAGATTAATGTATGGCTTCTAACATTTATTAGCAGGACGGGCACAGCTCAATACTTTTAATTATGCCAAATTTCTTTGAAAATGATGCTTATAACAGAGGTTTTAACAAAAATGGAGTCGATACTAATGCATAGTGAAGACACATCTTTAATTTGATCTTCCCTTTTTTTAACCACAGAAAAACTGTAAAAATATGTGTGCCAATGAAAACTTTGTCCTGCCTCAGACAAAAAAGCATGTGCCTCTAGGAGTGTACTTAAGAAAATGGATGCAGAATAGTAACAGACAATCATTAAAACATAGGGATGAAAGAGGAATGAACAGCTGATCAGCACTCATTATGACTTCACTTACCAATCATGGCAAATAAGTCTGAATGATAGGTAGATTCTTCATTTTCATGTTTGTTTTTCAAACCAGGACGATACAAGACTGAGGTTACGGCCAAACCAAAATAAGCTCCAAAAGCATGGATAGTCATTGAGGCTCCAATATCTGTGGCCTGTAAAAGGGACCCAAAACAATGCCACAGATTGTATACAGCATAAAGGTGAGGATTTCATGAAGGAGAAGTCTGGATGACTTTAATGGTTTATTTTCCATGGTAGAAGCTAGAACCTAGAATGTGTGAGCTGGAAGTCTTACAAAGTGAAAGCATTTGTTATAAACAGAAAAAAAAAGTAGTGAAATAGTCATACCTGAAATACTTCTGTAACTAGATGATTGTTGCATGCAAAGATTGTGATCTCCAGAATAGTCAAGATCAGCATTTGAAGAGGACTTGTTTTTCCCAGGACTGCTCCAAATGAAATCAAAGCACTTGCTGTACTGAAGTCTGCATTTATTATGCTGAAGTTAAAGAAAGTGAATACACTCAAGATAAAGCAAAACAAAAACACAGTATAAAAAATAAAATCAATTTAAGGAGACCTGAAATAAGACTCTAATATCAAACCTGTCATATCATTAAAATGATAGAGCTTTAACTCTCCAGATACTGAATTCTCAAGGTCATCTTTGTGCATAAAAATTAAATCAAACCTTTCCAGATAGGTTTTCTAGGGATCTTACCAGCTACTGAGGAAAATATGTAGGAAGGTTACCTCCTGCTTATACCATATATGTGCTTAGCTGGAGGTGAAATTATAATGAAAAGTCATGTGAGATGTGTCTTGTAGGTGTGCAGGGATATTTCCAGCTCTGACTGTCACTTGAACTCCAAAGATGATGGAGACATCTTAGTTTTGGTCAGATGGTTTATTTTAAAATCTTTACATGCCTTTCTATCACTGTGCATTGCATCTGCTCTAGGTGTCAGGAAGGACCAGTGTTAATGGGTTATGGGGAATTGCAAAGATAAATAAAAACACAAATCAGTCAAAAACTTGCAGCACAGAGGGGTACTATCTCATGGGTCCCTCTAAAATGCCTGCCTGTAAGCATTAAGGAGCTACTTATGTTATCTCTGCTTGTCCCTCAGTAACGTCGGGATGCTGTTCCTTTCAAGATTTTCTACAAATTGTCTTGGAAAACAGACCTGTGGATGTGAAAACCACTCTGAGACCTTCTTATAAGCAGGACAGCTGAATCGGAGCGGGATTAAAAGTATCCAGAGA
Source organism: Ceryle rudis (assembly GCA_033439905.1). NCBI lineage: Eukaryota > Metazoa > Chordata > Aves > Coraciiformes > Cerylidae > Ceryle > Ceryle rudis. Next base: position 64,502 of record JAAGNO010004795.1, on the reverse strand, counting down.
TGTTGCTCATGAGGTCTTTTATTCTACCATTAGAGTCCAAAACCTACTGTAGTATGGCACTCATGTGAATCATTCCTTGAGAAGTAGGAGAAAACCTCATGATTGCATAGACACGCTGTTCCAGCCTTTGTTCTGTGACTCCCTAAGTCATGGAAGGACAGATCTTTTCATGCCTACTGGATGCAGGAGCTGCTGTGCTACTGCTGGAAATCTTCCAGTTTCCATAGCTCCAGAGATTCAAAGCAGTCTCTTTATATGGCCTATGGCGCACATGCAACATAGCACCTCAAATTTCATCCCACCCTTTGTTTCCCTTCACCCAATGGACCAGGTGTTGCCCCTTTGGAGGTGAAGGGCACTTGAATGCTGAGAGGTGGGCAGTAAAGCTCAATCAAATTTGAGTCAGCTATGAAGTCTGATCCTGCAGATGTAGTTTATCTCCTTTCCTGAGATCTTAAAGGATAGAACTGTCAGTTTTGGTAAATTCAGATGTACCTTCTGATATCAACAAGAATTTTCCCTTCATTCATGTGCCAAAATCCTTCCACCAGGGTTCCCCACTGGAGACCAAAGGCAGCAATAAGCATGTTGATACCAACACTGCTGAATCCATATTTCTTCAGAAAGGTCATCAGGAAACCAAATCCAACAAATATCATCACATGGACATCCTGAAAGACTGAAGGGAAAACACATTTGTGTAGTGACTATGAAGGGAGGAAAGCTAAGGACAAATGAGGATTTAATAGAAAAGAGTTCCAACTTCATGCCATCAACATGATTGATCTTCCCCACTTCATGACCAATCTACTAGCTGAAGATTGAGTATCTCAAAAATGCAAGACCCAGTTATTGATTTTATTCCTTTCTATATAATTATAGAAAGAACACTTGATCTCTATATCTGGAGTATTCTTGATCTCTGTTATCTGGAGTACTGTGTCCTGTTCTGGGCTCCTCAGTCCAAGAGGGACAGGGAAATACTGGAAAGAGTCCAATGGAGGCTGTGAGGATGATTAAGGGACTAGAACATCTCTTTTATGAGGAAAGGCTGAGAGACCTGGAGTGGTTTAACCTGGAGAAGAGAAGGCTGAGAAGGGATCTTATTAATGTGTATAAATATCTGAGGGGTGGGTGTCAAGTAGAAGGGGCCAGTCTCTTTTCAGTGAGAGGATGAGGGGAAATGGTCACAAACTGGAACACAGGAAGTTCCACCTCAACATGAGGAGAAACTTCTTTCCTGTGAGGATGATGGAGCCCTGGAACAGGATGCCCAGGGAGGTTGTGGAGTCTCCTTCTCTGGAGACATTCAAAATCCACCTGTATCTGTTCCTGTGTAGCTTGTCCTGGATGATCCTGCTCTGGCAGGGGTGTTGGACTTGATCATCTCCAGAGGTCCCTTCCAACCTCTACTATTCTTTGTATGATTCTATACTAACAAACGTCTCTGGAACTCTTCTGTACAGGTAAAGCTACCTTGGACATCATAGTTTCACGTCCATACAGAAAAGTTCTCTTTTCCCTCAAATAAAGGTTGTCACACCCAGTGTGATCTGTCTAACTCCAAAACTGTACATGGGATTTGTTTGCTAGAGTGCTAGTTGGTCCAGTCCAAAGGTAATCCCTAAAAATTACTGTAGAGATTGATTTATAAGAGTGGTGTAAAGCATAAAAGCATTTAAAGTAATGGCTAAACTAGTAAACTACTATTTCTTATCAAATATTTTTTTTTTTTTAAAATATGACTAATTCCATATGACCAGTTCCTTTTCTTTTTCTTTTTTAGACTTTTTTAGTGCAAAATGAGTTTGTCATCGCAACATGGAAATTTTATATTTTAAAATATTTTGTTACTCTGAAGTGTTTTATGTGATTTAATGGACTCTGCACCGAGCACATTTGGGTCCTGTAATTAAAGCTTTTCCTCTGATTTTATTGCTAGTAAGAACCTCACTACAGAGAAACTATTTCTTTACATATTTATTTCCTTGCCTTTTACATGCAAATATGTGGGAAAAAGCCTTGAGATATTGACCTGCTTAGTAAATTTGGCATGAAGTTATATTACTCAATTAGGTGCCTTCAGCATTGCAATAGTTTTGTTATATGCATTGCCATGTTTAGCCAAAAGAGGGCCCAGAAGTATAAGTTGTTACTGAAGTTTCCTAATAAACTCTATTATATTTGCACTGCCTTATTCCAGCCCTGACCTAGCACTGAAATACATACATGCATGTAGCAAGATCCTTTACATTGGGCTACATGCATCTAAGAAACAGCGTAGAAATGCAGGTGGTTTGCAGACATCTCCAACCCTTTTGCTTCCTCTTTAGGCTGGACATTTTAACATTGATTTCCTGACTTTGATAATAGCCAGTTATAGGATTTTTTTAAGCTCCTGCAGTCCTTTGGAAGTTCCCATTTCCCTCCATGTTACTCAATTTCCAGAACTGCTATCCAAACTCTTGTGTTGTGCTTACTACTAGTTTTAAAAGATACACATTCAACTTAACTTCCCCATTTGTGCTTCTACTTTTGATATGCTTGCATATTTTGCATTGCAATGTTGTGTGAAAATAACTGTCTTGCTTAGAGCTCAACATATTCGCTTGCTTCAGAGGACCTGACAAGAGGTGAGAAAGATATGGCTGGGAACAATAACAAACATGTTAATACAACCTTCCTGATCCTACCAGCAGCAGTCTTTAGTGTCTTAGTGGGTGCAGAACCCAAAACACAGCAATATTTGCCCATATTCCTATGTCAAAGGGAGCCAGCAAGGGGTATTTAAGAAAAGGATATTAAAGTACAAGATCATTTGATGGGTACATCTCTCTGTGCACTCCTGCAGCCTGCAGCAGCCTGTGCCACAGGAACACTGACCCGTGTCTTCATACTTGACCTGACTGTGGTGGTGGACTCCACATTTAGAGTAACTGTCCTTGGAAAACATGTAGCAGTGGTTAGTGCTGGTAAGACTGAGAGTAGTCTTCCCCGAGTTCCTTTAACCCCATCCTGATGACCTCAGGTACAGGTGATCTCTCACGTTTTTTGTTTTTTAAGTGGGACAAAAATATGTTGGCAGGTCATATGAAAATGTGCTTCTCAAAATAAGTGGAGTAACCCAAGATCTTTCCCTCTTTTTTTTCAGGATAAGGGGAAACGAGATGCTGAACAAGTCTTTTTCTCTGTCTTTAAAAATAGTTTTCTAAGGGTGACCATTCACCCAGTAACCCATGGGATCAGCACCATCATGTTTGAGAAGTGGCCTGGATTATTTGTCTGAATCTTGTAAAACTACTTTATTAAAAGCTTGTTAATGGTACCAGAAGAATGCAGAAGTACAAGGCAAATCCATAAAAAAGCAGCCCAGCAATGCCTACAAAACTAGCTTTTTTTGTTTGACTCTAGAAGAAAATGGAAATGCATTTAATAAACACTTAGCAGGAGAAGTGAAAGTTATATATGACTGCAACAGTTTTCAGTTTATATTACACTTGAGTTTCATGCTCAGAATGGGCGGTATGTTTCAAAATGACCCACTTCTGCTCTTTTTATTATTTAATCAGTCTATGCCATGGTCTTTCCAATAAAGTTTTAGTCTTGCCCATTCAGGGTAGTCAGCTTCAGGTAAGAAGATATTTCCAGTCTCCCAGATGAGATTATGGTTTGTTAGCATTCAGCATATTCCTTGCTCATTTGCATTCTCCTGGTTAAATCATTGTAGACAAAGCAAGTAAATCGTTTTCTTCAAAACAATCCCATTCATGTATACAGCATCTCAGTAAATCATGTCTAAGATGCTTTACTGCTTAAGTAACTTGACTCTACATGTGAGCAAAAGAATGGGTTTCAAAAGCAAGTAAAATGACCGAGGAGCTTATTTCTCAGTTCCCATCAATAGGGCTTCTGCATGCTCAGGTCTCATTTGATAGGTGATTTTAGAAATCTTACCCCAGCCCTGAGGATTAGAAGCAATTCTGTATGAAACCATCAGCTGGTTGACATGTAATCCTGGGTCATCCTGAGGGCTAGCCAGGATTCATGTAGATGTTTTAAAGCTGTCTGGACTTAATTACACAAAAGATGAAAAGTCCTGTTTAAAACTAGGTTAATTTGTGGATATTGAGGACAAACTTCTAGCCTGTACCTTGAGCTTTAACTACCTCTTATGCATCCTCTGAAAGAAGAGTTAGTCTGAAATGATTTCAAATGATGGAGAAAGTAGCATGATTTGAACTAAACTGTTCCAGTAACTAGCTGTGTTTAACAACACAGTACTTCTAGTCTGTGGGACAGGAAAATAACGTTTGGGAAAACCCTCCAGCAGATCCTGAATAAAACCACGGCACATGATTCTGCAAGGCTGCCCATATTATTTCTACTGCAAGGTCCCTGAGTGCTGTCAGTCTCAATGCAAAGATGCTTGTGGCATCTACGTTAATAGGAAAACTGTCACTTTGCTCTGTTCAGAGGAGTAAACCATAGAACCCTGAATGACAGGGGCATATAAGTTTTCCTAAGCCATGAGTCATGGATCAATCACAGGACATTACAGACAGGATACTAGTACTAAAGAAATCCTCTTGAACTGCTTGCAAGACCATCACATGTCCTTGTCCTCCCATTCTAGTGGCACGGCACACCTGAAGTTGTCCATCCAATTTGCCAAACCTGTACTTGAATACATCAGCCTCCTTTACCGGAGTGCACAACTATGGTGGTCCTCTATTATTATTTTTATCTTTCTGCAGTCCAAAAATACTGAAACAACTTGGATTTGTGTTGCTGAGCTATTAAAAGCATATAAAAGCTGTACTGCAGGTTCAAGAATATAAATTTTCCCCTGGATGAAACAACTAAACCTATGAAGTATCTATAGATGGGTTAACATCGCTGGGGACAGAATGGGAAGCAGTTTGAACCCATCATTTTGTGAACTCGGGGGAAGTCCTGGCTCAGGATATTCCTGATATGTCTATGAAACCATAGCATTAACTTTCTGGTGGGTCCTTGGGCAACTCTGTGCTTTTGTGCATTTAGTAGACAGGGAAGTTTGAAAGTAAGAGAGCCTAAAGGTGAAAACACAGGTATCAGGAAATTATAGAATCATAGAATGGTTTGGGTTGAAAGGGACCTTAATCATCTAGTTTCATCTCCTCTGCCATGGGCAGGGACACCTCCCATTAGACCAGGTTTCTCAAAGACCCCATCCAACCTGGCCTTGAACATTCCAGGGAGGGGCATCCACAACCTCTCTGGGTAACCTGTTCCAGTGTCTCCCCACCCTCAAATTGAAGAGTTCTTCCTAATATCTAATGTAAATCTACTTTCTTTCAGATTAAAACTATTACAACTCATCCTATTGCTACAGTCCTCCGAGTACTGCTTTTATTCCACTTCTTGTTCATGAGATCCTTCATCTTTTGGGTCGGCATCTAAAAGACCAACATTACTTCTGTGATATTTGCCTATTATATGTCTTCTTCTGGTAAACTGAACAGACTGGCCAAAGGGAAATGTCACTGGTTGACTCACATCTGTACAGTTATATGCTTTTCTCTCCCACAACATTGTTCCCACCTGTACTACTGATTGAGAGTAGTCCTTTGTCTATACTATGCCTAAAGCCATACCTAGGAGGAGATATGTCTTTTCTCTGATGTCTTTCTGAAATGGAGAAATTAAAAAGTACCTAAATCCCTCATTCCCTTTCTATTCCTCTTTCGAGAGCGGGGGTTTAACAGAGAACATCTGTTATAGGTCTAAGGGGCTGCCCTGACCCTAAACCGGGACACTGGAGAGGGTAATTTTCTCTGTTCTTGTTGGGCAAGCAGCCTTTAATCTGAGTCCAAAGGACCCATGTCCTAGAGAGTGTCCTGTCTTGACAAATTTTACAATGCCCAAAACACTATTGTTCTGTGGCTGTATCTGTTGGTATGTCGTTTTGGAGTAGAGTCAGAGAGGGGTTAGAGGGGTGGTTTCATCAGTAGCTGTGTTAATAAAATAATAGTGTAAAAGTAGAAATATCTGTGCTGCCAAATTATTTGTGTGGTTTCTGGCATGGTTTTTGCCTAGGCCAGCTGTCATCTTTTGGGTGAGAGTGGACCAAGGGTCATTCCCAGTACGATAAAGCCACCTGATTTTGGAACTGGGATGGTTCAATATTATGGCCATGGACAAGCTGTGTCTCAGAAATAGAATGGGCTCTGGCATAGCCTAAGTTACTGTGTTTTGGGAATAATGATAAATATCAGTGGAGTTAACCCAAATGCGAGTAATTTTCCCCTGATGTTCATTAGCTGACTTGCATCAGGAGCCAAATAATGCTGTGTAATCACTCTTCTCTCAACTGGACAATACTGTGTGTGAAAATACACTAGACTACAGTAACAGTCACTGAAAGGACAATTGGAATGAGACAGAAAGAGGAATACATGCAAAATTACATGAGTACTATGCAGAGGCAAGTTCTGTATTGTTATGATCATCATTAAGAGGACTATAATCAGGGCTACAAGTCCTTAAGATATCAGAGCCAAGAAAACAAACAACAAACCTGCAGTAAGGCTTGTCCTCTGCAGACTTATTTTTCTACTTACAGAAATCTTTGCATGAGGAGAAGGAGGGTGAAAAGTCAGCAATTACTTCTCAGGCCAAAAGCTTTCTCCCTGAACTTCATCAAGCATTTGCAGAACAAAAAATAAACAGAAACGTTTGCAGGTTGAACCATTACCGTCTACCGCTGAGACACTGCTTTGAAAAGTAGGAGGGGGTAATCCACCTTGTGACAAAAAATATTGTCCTTCGTGGGGCCATTTTCTGCAAACACATTTTGTAATGATGAATAAGCTGCCCAATTTACCTGCTTTCATAAAACAACCTTTTGAATTCTGGATGATAATAGTGAAATATTCTGTTCACTTTCATTATTTGACACAGTAATCAGGCTAGAAGGTCCATCAAGAAGCATCCACCTCTGGAAAATGATAGTATTATTCAAAGTGATTCATATTTCTCCTAGTTTTAAACTGCTATGCCAACAGAACTGTTTTCAGGACTCTTCTCTCCCAGAACATCTAACTTCTCAGCAGTTAGCTACTTTCAGAATTTTACATGTGCTCAACTTGAACTTGTCTTTGAAGCCTGCTGCTTTCACACCTCAGAAGAAAGTTGTTTGCCCCTGTATCAGTAGGTCTCATAAGTTATTCATAAAACTTTCTCAGGATTAGTTCAAAGAAGTTCCAACTTCTATAAATCTTAGACAGCAATACTTACATGGGTATAAAATTTGAGAGTCATGACTGCTGTTATATTCCACAAATATCCCAAACAAAATAATGATGATCACTTGAAGAAGAAGAGTCAGGATCGAGAACGTGAACCTCATGTTGGTGTCAAGGGCTGAAGGCATTGCAGGAGAGCAGGAGGCTGTCAGAGCCTGATAAAAGACGCTGGACTTCAGCAGAGCTGTCTAATTCAGTGGATCTGGGTGATAAAGCAGAAAAAAAAGAAACAGAGAGACAGGCGAACACAGTCACACCCACCATGGGAGGGAAACAGTATGGGTCAGTATAGTGATCGCTATTTCCCAGACTATTTCTGTACAAGAAATGCTGGCTTCTTACACATTTTTTCAATTTATAATGCAAACCAGCTCATTTAGCCACAGTTAATGCTTCTCACTGTCTCACACGTATTTTGAAAAGGAAATAGGCTAAAAAAAAATTCTCACAGAGCCTGGTGTGCTCCACGTTGTAGGGAACACAGTGACAGCCAGTTGACTTCCCTGTAGACAATAATTTCTTCAAGTTGTAGCTTTCATTTGAAAAGATAAAAAATTTTTCATCTTATACAAAATATATATATATG
>JAAGNO010004795.1:46365-56530 GCA_033439905.1 Ceryle rudis | reverse complement strand
AATATATATATATGAATATAAATAATATATCTCTTCATATAGGATATGCAAAGGAGAGACAATCTTTTTCAGAAGGCTGAAGAAGTACTTCTTATTTCACAGTGAATGAAGTACCCAGAACACAAGTTCTCACTGTGAACTCTTATTTAAGAAGAAAATAATTATACTTCATAAGGAAAAGAGCTATTCCTAGTTGTCAAAAAATAAAGCTGCAGATTACTAAAAAGAGGAATTTTTAAAAAAATCTCAAATTTTCAGTTTTAATTCTTTCTTTTTGCACTTCCTTTAGCTCAGACAATGAAAACAGGTCAGACAATAAATCTTTTAAATGCTTTTAAAAAGCTCAATTGGTAAACTATCTCATGAATGAAGGAGCAAATTAAATTTTACTTAGATTACTGTTGGGCGATCACTTCTTGGGATTCACATTGCTTGTCAAAATTTGTCTTCACTCTTAAAAGTTTTGTGGATAAAATATTTTATTGGTGGGATACGGAGTAACTTGGCCTCTGGTAACCTGCTATTGAATAGGGGATTTTTTAGGGTGTATGTTTACTGGTTTACCAGGCCTTTTATCTGATCCTGAGGCCTATTTATAGATTTGTCAATCTTTACCTTGCCAAGCAGAGTAGTTGACACCAGGCACCTTTTAGGAATGATACCTTGTTTATGGTAATTCCTAGACTAAATCTGGCTGACACTGATGTAATCTTAGGGAACATAAAAGCTCTGGCACTGTTTAGTTTTCTAGTGTAAAGGTAGAATTACTGTTGTGACCAGCAGGTTGAGGGAAGAGATTCTCCCTGTCTGTTGTCATGAAACCCCATCTGGAGTACTGTGTCCAGCCCTGGAGTCCTGTCGCAGGAGAGTGAAAACATAGGAAGCACAAAAAACACATGAATCTGTTAGGGTGAGCCCAGAAGAGGGCCACAAATATGATCCAAGAGCTGGAACCCGTCTGCTGTGAGGACAATCTGAGAGAGTTGGAGCTGTTCAGCCTGGAGAAGTCTCCAGGGAGAACTTATTGTGGCCTTTCAGTACTTAAAGGGAAGATGAAGTCAGACCACATTTGGAGTATTGTGTTCAGTTCTGGTCTCCCCAGTTCAAGAGGGACAGGGAAATACTAGAGAAAGTCCAAAGCTACAAAGATGATGAAGGAAGTGGAACACCACTCTTATGAGGAAAAGCTGAGAGCCCTGGGGTTGTTTAGCCTGGAGAAGACTGAGAGGGGATCTTATGAATGTTTACAAATCTATGAAGGGTGGGTGTCAAGTAGAAGGCCAGGCTCTTTTCAGTGGTGCCCTGTGATAGGACAAGAGGAGATGGTAGCAAGATGAAACACAGGAAGTTCCACCTCAACATGAGGAAAAACTTCGTCACTATGACAGTGACAGAGCCTGGAACATGCTGCCCAGGAAGGCTGTGGAGTCTCCTTCTCTAGAGACTTTCAAGACCCACCTGGATCTGTTCCTGTGTGGCCTGCCCTAGACACTCCTGTGTTGGCAGGGGGGTTGGACCTGATGATCTCCAGAGCTCCCTTCCAACTTCTACCATTCTATGATTGATTCTATGAACAGGGAATTTTTGCAAGGGCATGTAGTGGTAGGATGGGGTGTAATGGCTTTAAATTGGAAGAAGGTACATTTACATTAGAGTAAGGAAGAAATTCCTCACTGTGACAGTGGTGAGTCACTAGAACTGATTGCCCAGGGAAGTTGTAGATGCCTCATCCCTGGAAATGTTCAAAGCCAGGTTGGATGGGCATTTGAGCAACCTGGTCTAGTGGGAGGTGTCCCTGTTATGGCAGGGGGCTTGGAACTACATGATCTTTAAAGTTCCTTCCAATCAAACCATTATATGGTTCTATGATAATTAGAATATTGTACAAGCTAAGTTTAAAATGGCTGCAGCTTTTTCTTCTTGAAAAAGGGTTTGTGGATTTGGAATGGAAACGACATTATTTAACAAAAAGAACGTAGAAGTCTATCACAGAATCAAACCTGTAAGTTGCAAAGCTAAAAAGAGCATATATGTATTTTTAATTTGTAGCGACTGCATTTCGTTTGAACAGCTCAAAGAGAGGAAGCAGAGCTTTGTTAAAAAGCTATTGCTCATACTTACTGCACCACAGGATAAGACAGACAGCAGTGTTTGATTGTGAGGACCTGAGTGCCTTCATTTGCACAGGAAGTTGTTAAAAAAGCAAATTTGTGAGTAAAGTTCATGGGGTTTTTTTTGTTTTGTTTTTCTTCTCATAGCTTAGTCATTAATATTTTGTGTTGTTCATTACATAACGTTTTCCCTAGTGAGTATCTCACATGGCATATGTGCAATCCTTATACGAAGTTCTTTCAGGAATGCAGAAAAGGCTCCTTGTTGAAATCTTACTGGGGAAAGTGCCTTTTAAAAAATGTTTAATTTTTAAAATAGGTCATGTCAAGTTCATTTAATCAGGACTGTCCCTGACATTAATTTATACCTTAAACTGCATGCAGGTAGATATGTACACAGAGACACAATCTGTATTGAAAGAGTATTCATTCATGTCTTAGCCCACCAATTTATACTTGCAGCCTTTGTAGGTCATGCAAAATTAGTGCAACTCAAGAAAATTCTTAGTCTTAACTCTCTTGAATAGTTGTCTTAGGAAAAGATGCATATGTTTTAGAGATTCTTATTTACTACATTGATTATAATGCAAGCCTTTGGTGAGTAGTTCAGATTTAAGCATCCAAACTCTAGAAACTTGACTCAGTATCAGGTTTTTCACCCCAGATTTTCAAGAACTTGCCAGAAGTGCTCATTTCATGCAGTGCATGAGATGAGGATCTGTTACCAGAGAGTAAGAAGAAAAGCTGTGCTCCAACATGTGTGTGCCAGAAGGCTGATGTACTGATGTAGCTGGAATACACACTCCTTAAGCATGACATTTAGAAAACCTCATATGACCTTCTTAGCAGGCTACCCAAAGCCCAGCTTTCCCTCCTTCCCCCTCCCCCTCCCCACTTCCTTTTCTCCTTCTTTTCTATGTCAGGAAGAGCAATTTCTTTGTTTTCCTGGTGAGGTGAACATATGTCCAGCAGCCACAGATAAATGGCCCCTGTACATGTACAGGTGATTTACATGTGAATAGGGACTCTGGACAAAATATATTCCAATATTTGTTCTTCTAAATAAATGAAACACTTCTCTCTTACCATTAACAAGGCTTAATCTATCTTAATTTAACTTCAGATATTACTAAATTTAAGCAAAAAGGACAGAGAACACTAGCTGCCAGGAAGAAGATGTTTTATCTGGAGGGTGGAGTACGGCTACTTTGTTCACCAGATTTTTTTGGAAAACCCAGTTTGTCCTGACTCACTGCCTCACTTTTTGAGATGGGCTTTGGCTTGTATCATGTTTGGGTCTGGGAAATGCTTCAGGAAATGTCAGGTATTTTAGATATTCTGCTCAAGCCTCCTCTACCCCTTTCCAAGGGAAGAAGGGTAAATAGCCATAGACCGATTCTGAAGCAGCAGTGGCAAGGAGAACAGTTTCTGCTTTCCTCTGCAAAAGCTGGGATTGCTCTTCATAACTGTGACAAGATGCTGCTTTACCATGAGCACTGAAAATGACACTTTTAAATTCATTGCAGCTCATCCAAATCTGATGACAATTTCCCAGGACACGGAAAATGCATGTTGACATCGTGCAGACTCCCTTGTCTATGGGTTCTGCTGCATACCAGGTGGGTTTCTCAAGAAAAAAGTGAAATGAAGTCATGGGAATCATAAGCACTGACAGTGACACATAAACATTCTCCTCTGTATACAGAGCACAAACCACAAACAGCTTCATTTCTCTAGAGAAAAAGAGATTATTCCCACTCTTTTAGGTAATTTGTGTATGAATGAAGTTCCTTATGAAATAGAAAGAATTCTACAGGTGGCTGTGGTCACTTGGTCATACGATCTGTGGAAAGTATGAAAAGTTTATGCTGTTAAATCATGAAAACAAAATTGTGATCCTGCAGCCCTACATCACATTGGAAATTTTGTGCACAGGAGAAATTCAGTAGGTCCTGCGTTTTGGCCTGATGTATTTGCAACTGAAACAACTGCTTTGTCATTGACTGTCTGTCGCTCCCATCTTTTTTTCCTGATTGTCTCATTTCTGACACAAACATGACAGGTAATGGAAAACAACCAACTGCAACATCTCATTTCAAAGGGCAGCAGTCTTTACATGCCCATCCAATGCTGCATAGGGCAACCAGCAATACCACATCTTGAGATGCTGGTATTGAGTGTCTAGAATATTCCCTTGAGTCTTCTTATTAGCTTTAGCCCAACCATGATAACTTTAAATACAATGGAAGAAGTGACAGTGTTCTTTGATAAATATTTTTGGTTTATCTATCAACTAACCTTGGGTATTTGTCTTTTAAATGAGTGTTGGCTTTTTCATCTTACCTTTCCTCTGATAGAAAAATACAGTGTTGGTGAGGTATCACAGCTGTTATGCAAATGAATGTGAAAAGTTATGTCAGACTTTCAAGCTCCCAGACAAATGAAAATAAGAGATAAAGGGGTAGTTTGAGCAGTATTGTTATCTGAAGAACAAGAAATAAGCTGCATTTACAAATCCTCTTACAGAATTCCAAGCATCATTAAGAGTGACATTCACCTGACTAGACATATGCTATACATTTCTGCATCTGATCTAACCAGTGATGTTTCCCTTTTCAGTCAGAACAGAGAAATAGAAACTTGCAAGAGAATTTTTTTTCATCTTAAAGGAAGATACCTAAAATAGGCTAAATAGTCCAGATGAGTCCAAGGACCTATCATTTGACGCCCTTTTGGTCATGTTTGTTGACTGACAAAGGCTCAAATCAGCCTAAGGATGCCTCCTAGAAGGGAACCGATGCAGTGTGCTGAAGAGGTTGATGTTATTTAAAACTCCAAGTTCAGTTCATTGAAGTCTGAGCTATGAGTATCACTCATCTAATGATGTGGATTTACACAGTATATGACTTAGGTCCACACCAATCTTTAAGCTATTTCTTGGTGTTTTCTCTTATTGTGGGCATACCTACAGAGACCAGAAAGGTAGGATAAAGTACAGCTTGCCTACACATGGAAAGAAGTATTTCTTAGATGTCCTGAACTTTGAGCTGAATAAGCTTTTTGAGAACATTGACATTTATCCCTTTTGTGTGGTGTCACAGTAGAAGAGTTTTTTCATGAAACATTAACTTGAATGCTGTGAATCAGCAGATGCCTACCTCACCTCAAGCTGAAAACTCAGCGAAGTAAATGCAGTTTGTCCATGCAATCCTTAAATAGTCTCTTTCACCTTGAAGAGGGAGGTAGTGTTAAGTGTGGGGTTTTTTCTTACTCTTTGGATAGCAACAAAAAGATTGTCTTGACTGGATCCATAACACGCCCACCAGCCTCTTACGTGATTACTAACAACAGTGGGGAAAATTATGTCACTAGTGAACCACTAAAAAAGTACTATGGGGAATACTAAACTGTCCATCAGAAGAGGAATGAAACACAATGGATGAAGAACAATCATGGTTTAGTAGGTAGATGATGTTTTAGTTTCTCTTGATTTGTAGGGTCACATGCCTAAATAACTGTGTTTTATTTTTCCATTTGAAATCATATAGATTTTCTTTACTATGGAGACTTTGTTGGATTACTATACAACACTTTTCCTCTCTCCAGTACACAAAGAACTGATAGAGGCTAAGACCAGAAGGAATCAGCCTTTTTGTTCTCCCCTCTAAATAAAATAGGCCAGAAAATTACACCCAGTTAAGCTGTAGCTAAAGCATACCTTGTTGAAGAAGAGCATGGTGGGCTTAAAAACTTCAGTCTTTCATGTTCTGCTTTTATTGCATGAGCGTTGTGAAGAAGGAATAAAATGCAGAAGCAGAAGCTTTTGGTTGAGTTGTATCTCAAAGCTGCAGGAAAGCTGTTTACAGGAGATAATGGGGTTCGCTCTCCCTTACACACAGGCCAGTCTGTACAGCTCTTGTGATAAAAAAGGGACTACCACAGGCAAGACAGATACTTTACATACACCTTAAAGCTCTGTCCTGAGAAGGCAATAAGAATTAGTATAAATGAGATGAATGCTCTGAGTCTTGGATGATTCTTCCAAAAGATGTTAGTGATAAATCATGTATGTCTATTGCCCTTTCTTATGTTAATGAGTTTCTCTTACTCTTCATCAGTCCTCTGTGCTCAATCATATCTGGGCACATGAGGTGGCTCTTACGGAGGCAGTGTTGCTGACAGTGTGAAGTCCCTTTCTTAAGTCTTACTCTAAAGACAAATTAAGGAATTAAGCTTCTAAGAAAGCACAAGGAGATGACTGAGACATGGCAATGTATCATCTCAGTTGTCTTTCCTTACTGAGGACTGTCTCTAGGTTTCAAAATCCAGTCTGGAATAGAGTCTGGAACTGTGAATACACCTGTATTTGTGTTCACTGTACTCCTTGCATCTTGTCAGAAGAACTTGCTAGGGAAATTGAGAAGTCTTTTGTTCCTCACTGACTTTTCATGACACAGCTTTCTGTACTGGCATCAGCAAATGCAAGTGCACATCAATCTGGGTGATCTCCAAGTTTCTTTTGGGATGCAGACAGTCTACAACATCACTTGCTTTAGATTTGTTGCCTTTAATGTGGTCTTTCAACATTCATATTAAATCAAACCAAAAAATTTCCCCAAACAAAGGCAACATTTAAATGGAAACAAAGCTTTAGTCTACAAAAGCCTTTGCCTTTGCTCTTGCCTTTATTTTACTAAAGCTGAATAGTGGTGATGCTGTTAAAAAAGAAACTCTAAAGATGTCCATAAAATCATTATTTTTCAATGTTGTTTACAGGATTTCTCAGCTCTGCTGGCTGTAGAGTTATTGGCAGCATGGAGTTTGAAGGGTTGTTGTCCAGTCTCAAGGAAGTTACATATTCTTCTGAAATAACCTTTTACCTGAAGATCACATTATGCACAAACAAGACCTCAAAACAGTTTCTAGCAACCCCTTCGATGTTCATCTATCAGTTGAGCTAAAATGGAAGTGGACTTTCATTTCTGGGTAAAGGTTTGTGTCTATGAATCTTCACATGACGATTTCCTTTATTAGTTTCACCCTTCCTAACAAGCAATAAGAAATTTTATTTATTTATTTTTTCCCTAACAATTTCGTTTACATAGTGGCCACATTGTATAAAGTATTTTTTACACATATACAAGATATTTTTCTGGGTTATGCACAGATTGCCTGTACCACTTTAATTATTTAAAATATCAACTTAAGTGCCTCAGTTTACAGATGGATGAGAAGAAACAATATCTCTAGAGAGCTACGACAGTAGGTGATGTAATGGTAAAGGTAAGTGTATTAATATTTCTGCCTTGTCTGTGACAAATTGATTTATAATCCCTGCGTTGTGGCCTAGGAACTTTTGTTTCATATATATATATTTTGCCAATTTTCTGTGTTTCTGTTTTTTTAAGGTGTCTATTCCATTACCTGTAAATGTCATGTGTGATTCCCATCTCCCTGTTTGCTGAAAACTAAATGAGCTCCTTTCAGCTTTATAAATCCTCTCTGTTTTATTTCCCCTGATAGTATTTTACAGTTACAGTTTTGCTCAGAACAATGCCGTGCTACTCCTGCAAAAGTCCTTTGTGTTTCATTTGCTATAAGGAAAGACCACATCACTGAGTGATGACTACAGGAAAATTGGCAGGGCCTATTCTCATCTCTTCAATTTCATTGTGCCCTCCTGTTGAGAAGGTTAAGTACTTCTCTCTCCACTAAATCTTCTCTCCACTAAATCTTGCAGAGTACACAAATGGTACCAAAATTGTAAGAGAGCTACATAACACTATTTGCCACAATAATTGCACTGCATGCATGAAGAGTCAAAGAGGGTGGTTAGGGAACATTCCTCAATGAAGAGATGTGTTATCTCCGATTTCCCTAGCTAATATAGCTCCCAGTGATACTTTTGTACAACAATCCATCCATAGCAGCCAGACTGGAGAGTGTGTGTATAGACTGAGACTGCAGAAAACAGGCTCCAGGGAGCTGATCCCTGAAGACCTCCTGCTATGTGTGGCACTTTCATCATTTATATAAACATCAGCTTCTCAGAGGTCGAGCTGTAATATTCTTAGTGGCACAGCAGCAAGGTGCCGTTTAGTGGCAATGCGTGAAATAATTGATCTGACTTACATGAGGATTTGTCAAGACAGAGAGATAGTAAATATCAGATTTCAATGACTCAATGAGTGCTGTAAATTCTGAGTCACACCACAAGTTAAAACCCGACATAAACTGTGCATTTTTTCACTTGTGTTAACACTGATGCTCAAGTTCTAAGCAGTATGACCTTGGCACAAGGCACAACTGTCAGTAAAATAATCAGTACAGAAAAAATTCCTACAAGGAAATATTTTGAGGTTTTTTTCTGATGTACAACTAACATCTCCTTCAGTTGTCTGAATATTAGGCAAGTAGGGACTTTGTAGCTCGAATGCTGACTAAATGGAAGACATGATTTGTGACCTTCATAATTAATTTGCATGACTGTTTTCTAGTTACCAGGAAGTATGTACTAAATCACTGAATACCCAGAAGTAGTCCTGTGCTATTGAACTGACAAGATGGATTTATTATTTCCTTTCAATGGGCCAAGAACAAATTCAATGAACTGCAACCCTACTTACTATCTAAAATAAAACACTCCTTCCGGAACAAAGCAACACTGGATGTACTACAATGAATTGAGAGCAAGTAAATGTGGGCATAGAAGGAAAAATAACGTCAGTGGAAAAGTCCAGTCTCTGAAGTATTTATACCAACCTGTGAAAGTTACAAGCTTTCGTGCCTTCGTTCATTAGATGCCACATTCTTCTTAGGCACTTTCCAGGTGCATCTAAAACATGTGCTTCCCAGCATTAAATAACACATAGAGATTGATAAAAATATGTTATACTTATTTGTTCAACTGAACTGTCTAGCTAGGTCTGCTAGACAGTTACTGTCTAGTTATCTTAGTGTGAGGCTACTGAAATAATCTAAGCTCCAAAGATTTAAACTTGGTTTATGACATATTACGGTCAATATTACAACAAAATAGTCTGGATTGTTATGTTACAAAAGCACCTATCCTTATGCTTATTGATTACATAAAGGATGGTCCAAGGCCCATTCAGAAGGCAGTGCAAAAACAAGACTAGAGACAAGTACACTGAGATGAGACGGGCTAAACCAAAATGGGGCTCCTGGGGACATTGGCAGGTGTTGGGAGAGGCATCAAGGGAGGCTGGTTAGGACCATTAAAGCCTGTGAGTACCCTCAGTGCCCCACAGTCTCCTTGATGCCTGTTATTAAATACTATGCTTGGATGATCATTGAAATTTCTGGTGATTTTTTCCTGTACAGAAAGATTTCCACATTTTTGTATGGCTTCTTCTTTATCTTATGGTTTGTCTTTGTCCCTTCATATTCTTCTGTTTGCTTTCATTCCACTTCTCCCTCCTGATTCTTTATACATTTCTTTTTCTTCTATTGTTTCCTCTCTTCTTTCCCGTCTGCAAGATGATTTCCTCATGAACACTCAGCAGCTACAGTCTGTGGAAGAAGCACGATGGCTGCTTCCAACCAGGTGATTTTTTGTGACTGACATTTTTTACCTATATCATCTATCATTTGTCTGTTTAGGAACACGGGCAATGTTTAGATCATTGAGGACTTTTCCTGGAATTGTAGGTAGGTTATCACATAATCCCTTCCATAATTGTTTTGCCCTCTATTTGTAAAGGTTTTAGGTCCTTCTTCACTGAGTTGGAAGGCTGCTGCTGACCTTTCCAGTTTTAACTCTTAGAAACTGATTTCTTCATTAAACTTATTAATACAGTGTATATATGTTGTTCTTGTGATAAAAATATCTGGTAGCTCAAACACCTCTTATGCACTTTTTTTTTACCTTTCTAATGTTCACAGAGAGATATCATACTCCCTTTCAGCTTTTGTTTTTTCTGCTCAAGTGGTCTCTTTGGATTTCTCTGATATTGCAGATTGTGTTTTCTTGAATACAGTAATATCTCTTCTTTTGGGGTTATTTTCACCTTACCTAGTAGACAAATAACTAG
>JAAGNO010004795.1:25434-46265 GCA_033439905.1 Ceryle rudis | reverse complement strand
TTTAGGAACACGGGCAATGTTTAGATCATTGAGGACTTTTCCTGGAATTGTAGGTAGGTTATCACATAATCCCTTCCGTAATTTTTTTGCCCTCTATTTGTAAAGGTTTTATGTCCTTCTTCATTGAGTTGGAAGGCTGCTGCTGACCTTTCTAGTTTTAACTCTTAGAAACTGATTTCTTCATTAAACTTATTAATACAGTGTATATACGTTGTTCTTGCGATAAAAATATCTGGCAGCTCAAACACCTCTTAGGCACTTTTTTTTTACCTTTCTGATGTTCACAGAGAGCTATCATACTCCCTTTCAGCTTTTGCTTTTTCTGCTCAAGTGGTCTCTTTGGATTTCTCTGATATTGCAGATTGTGTTTTCTTGAATACATTAATATCTCTTCTTTTGGGGTTATTTTCACCTTACTTAGTGAGAAATAACTAGAGCTGTATACACAATTTTGAATTAATTCTCATCAATATCATGTAAGACTACATTGGCTCTTCTGCAATCTGGAAATGCATGCTATACCCTAAGGTGACGTTTGATTACAACTTCACTTTTAATGCTAATAGCCATCCTGCAGGTTTTCCCTTGTGGAGGTGGTTCATGTTGACTGCCTCCCACATTACCACAGAAAATTGAGGAAATGATAAGCATCTGGTCTAAATTAATCATCACCACTCCCTTTATGGCCTGAGGCTTTTCCAGGCCTATGCTTCATCCTACTAGTTTTGGACTATTTTCTCCTCCTCCCCCTTGACCACAAAAAAGCTCCAGATTGAGATGCTTAGAATCAGACAAATAACTTATCATTGTCTAATGAAGGTACATCACCCACCTGCAGTATATCTGCCATCTACCCAATGACCTAGGAAGTACAACTAAAAGCTTTTATTTCAAACAGGAGAAGACTAGGAGGACACATAATAGCACTCTTGAAATGTCTTTAAGGTTTCTGTGATAATGCTTTTCATGTATTACTAGATGGTAGAAAGGGGAGTTTCTAGCTTCTAATTCCTTGTGGCATCTGCAGCAATGAATGTTTACATTGTAGATGTCTACACTTATCTCAGTGAGCTGGTGAAATAGCTACTTGATAGGGGATAAGGGAAATAAGGGAATATAGCTACTCGAGTGTAATTAAACATATTGTAATACAGATATCCAAAGTAGGTAAAAATGACTTTTTTCTCTCTCATTCTTTGATTCTCTCTCTGCTTCTCTCTCAAATCTAAAAAGGACTAACTGCAGAGGTCTTTAAGGTTAGATGAGATGAATCTCACCTGAAATTTTAATAGATTTTAACTAATTTAGCTGCATAGCAGGCTATTATTTTGAGAAAAAGTAATTTCAGCTTCAGGGATGAGGAACTGAAAAAAAGAATCCTCTGTAGTCTGAGGATCAGGCCGTGACTTATTCCAGGATCCTTTCCAGAAGAGACTCAAGAACTTTGGCACCAGGACTCCTGTCTGCTATGGTCCAGCACCAGTGCCTTTACTGCAGACCTTGTCCTCAACTGGCTGAGGGTGGCATGAATCACAGAATTACAGAATGGTAGGGGGTAGAAGAAACCTCTGGAGATCATCTAGTACAACCACTCTGCTGAAGCAGAATCATCTAGAGCAGGTTGCCCAGAACTGTGGCCAGGTGGGTTTTGAAAGTCTCCAGAGAAGGAGATTCCACAATCTCTCTGGGCAGCCTGTTTCAGGGCTCTGTCACACTCATAGGAAAGAAGGTTTTCTTCATGATGTCAAAGCATCAGTTTGTCTTTTGAGAAGTGTCCTTTGGGACTGCAGGGCACAAGGTCAGGTCACTCTTATGTTTTCAATGTCAAGTACCATTCTTAAAATAGCAAGGGAACTTGTCAGAAAATTAACTGTGATTGTCAATAAGATGTTTGGGTGTATGTTTTGGCAAATGAAACGTCCCATCTTTTGTGTCACTGAAAGGTGTCAATCAGACCCACTCATTCTATTGTCTCCAATGGGTTTTGGAATAAGTTTTTTAGATAGAACTACTAGGACAGCCTGAAGATAACCACATGATCAGGTGCCCATTATTTATAGCTAAAAGCAAATATGTAGTAAAAATAAATAGGTATCTTAAACAAGGGCTGCTTTAATTTCCCCTAGGAATAGGGTTAGCTGAGACAACAGCATACTGGACAGCACCATTTCTGTCTACAAACAATCAGAGGGTAAAGTGTTGGGCTTTTTCCTCTGAGTATGTAAAGGGTTAAATAAAACTCCTTAACTCTTTAACCTGCAACAGTAGTTCTCCAGACAGTCACAAAACCATAGAATTCCAGGAAAGCCTGCCAGATAACCACCAATTTGCAACAATAGTTCCTGCTTCAGAAAAAGTAGCCTGGAGGAGACTCAAAAGCTGATATTGATCTGGAAAGGCTTGCAAGTAAAATATGTCCAGATTTACCAAACTTTCAGACATGTGATGTGTGCCTTATTTCCTGCCATTGTCCCAGATACCCAACTTTTGCCTGGAACGAAAAGAAAGAAGGCTGTCCTTCCACTTCTGTAACAGATAGAGAGTGTGCAAACTAGGTGCTCCCAGATCTTCTTCTGCATCTTATCAGATATTAACTGACTCACTCTGACATATGATCTGTCACAATTAGTAAGTTGTCCTACTTAGTGGAATTATTTATGGCTAGAATCTTGTATCATTAGTTTCATTACCTTATAGATCAAGGGAATGAAAACAGAACTTGACTTTGACTCGATCTATCTGTAGATGATGTCTGTATATTTATACCTGCAAAGCATCCTGCCAACTCCTTCCTAGGTGGATACACAGCCTTTAATAGCAGAAGAGCTTTTTTGATAACATTTCCAAAATGAAGAAAGAATCTCTCATGAAAAACCTGTTTTGCTGCTCTAAGTTTCTGTGCAGTACTACTTCTGCCATCACAGAAATGCTGGAAGGTAAGAATTTTTCACACCAAGCTGACAAAAATATTCCCCAAAATTATGATAACATTTGGACTGTGCTTGAACAGTGTCGTATTTTCTGCTTCTCATCAGGCTGAGGAATATGCAAGAATAGTAGTGAAAAAAAATTTCAAGGGGACTTGCCTGTAAGCCACATATTGGGGATGAACGCTGCAAAGGACATTTAGAACTTGTTGTTAATTTGAATGATTAAACTGTTCCGTGTGATAGATTTCCAGGATGTAAGATGTTCATGGGAAAGCTCAGTATCTTTCAGACTTACTCCTTTTAATAAAATCCAGTTTTTGCATTACTAATGCTTTACTAAATGCAGTACAATCAAAAAGAAAGGAAAACAAAAATCACTTTTGTCATTTGCGGTAACTAATATGTTGAGAAACATCTCCTGACATAAGAAATAGTGACACCTGCAAAGGAACAACTCCTAAAAGCAAAGCACTAACTTAGAATTCTACTTAATAAAATATGGGACATTTTTATGTTTCCTGATACATTACTGGTATAGCTAGAGTTGCACAGCCACAGCTTCACAAGAGGTGAATCCATTCTTGTTTTGAAATTACAGGTTTTGTGTAATTTCTGTGCTTCAGAAGCAGCAGTGCTTAAAAGCTCACCCTTACTCCTCAGTGTTTCAATCCTGTGCAAAAATCACAAAGGCCACATTCCAACTTTTGCCAAAATAAAAAGCATTTGACCCTTCAGGAATCACTTTGTCAGAAGCTTGAGTTATCTCTGCCTGCACAAAGAATGCTGTGTATCACTAAATAAAAATAACGTTTTAGCATAAACTTCCTTTGTTATCTTCAGTATAGGTTTCTGGAATATGTTTACATTAGGAGGGGAGTTTTTAAAGGAGACAAGTTATGCATTTCCTAAAATAAAAATTGGTGGTTTAAAGCCAAGGAATTAAATAAAAAATCTTGTGTTTCATTCAAACTTTGCCAACAAATAAAAGCTTTAATTTGATTTTAGTTTGGTAGCTAGGGTTTTCCTCCTTTACTTCCATCACTTTATGCAGAAGTGGGAGAAGAGATCAGAAGAATATTAATGATGTAAAACAGAAAGAGAAAAATGTCATTTGATTTGAAATTATAATTTCCATAACTGTGGGGAAAAACCAAAACCAAAACCAAAAACCAAACCAAAAATCTGATGCTAAGTATTCGAGAGTCATTTTCAGTTATATGTGTTGAGCATTGGGCTGTCCATCAGTAAGAGAACCGATAGTTAACATGGGCCATTTCCCAAATGTATGCAAAAGCATTTACATGCCAATTTGTTACCTCAACTTTTCCTAAAGGTTGTCTTTCTTCAAGACTTGTTATTGATGTGTGTGTCACAATATCTTTCTTAGTCTGAGGGAAGAGCACAATGGCTGCATTGCTCAGAACCAAGACCTGACTACCGAACCCAGTGACCAGTCTGTGAACCTTCAGACATCACCAAGCAGGTCAGCACAGGAGGGAGTGTCATTTCCTCACTGGTATCTCCTGGTGCTCTGTGCCCCAGTGACTTGTGGTTAAACTGAGATATAATTATACTGGAGGTGTGGCTACCAAATGTGATATTATAATTAGTGGGGTTTAGCACTTCATAGGCTCTTTCTCAGAGTTCGCTAATTAATCTTCCTTGCCCTGACTATGTCAGTTTATCTCTGCATTGCAGTTGGTGATACTGAAGCACGGAGGTTAAATGTCTGCTTGCAGCCCAGAGTGGAGACAGTAGCTGTCAAGTAGCTTCTTAATGAGGAAGTCCATCTCCTGTTTTTCACAGTTTAACTGTGGCCCTTCCATCTAGAGGAAATAATTTTTTGTCAGCCTGGCTTGGAAGAGCCAGGAGCAGCTCAGGGGTGGGGAACATCCTTGTCCTGTCTTTGCTCTGATGACCCTTTGCTGCTTCGTCTTGCTCAAACAACTTGCTACACTTTTGTTTCCTGGGTATTACTTAGATATTCTGACAACACAATGACAAGGTTTCCAACCCTGGCTTTCCAGCTTTAGCTGCTTAACCTGTTGTTATTGTAGGTGCCATATGTTAAGGACACCATATGTTAAGGACACAAGTGCGGCAAGATTTAATGAAGAGTTTTTCTCCCTATCATACTGATAGATGGAGAAAGACAGAAGATTTAGACTGATGACTCTCAGCAAGACTTTGTGATACTGAAAGTGAAAAACCTTCCATTTTGCTTAGCCCAGAGGCTGATTCTCAGACAGCCAAATTAGATAACATGACTACTGCAGTTGGTGCATTTTAAATATCACTATCTTTCTTTGCAAGCCATAAGACTGTTAAAATTACTTCATAACATTTGTTCAAACTTCTGTGTTTGAAGCCCTTGTCAGGTAAGTTTGTTAACTGCTGAAGAGCTCTTACATCATTCTTCAGATAAGACTTAGATTCGTACCATAGTTGTTGTTCTTATCATCTCTCAGCATATGTGCTTCGTGTGTGTATGTGGAACTAGAACAGAAATTGTAAGAAATTCTCAGTGTTACTAGCTTCTTGCCTGAACTACACCTAAAAAGTAGCACAATTCCGTAGATGTAACTTCAGCACATACCAAAAGGCACATGCTAGTACCACAGAGGAAACGTCTGTCAGGGCACCAGTATAAAAAATAAGTTTGTGTACCCCTGCCCATGCTGGGGAGGTTGGAACTAGGTGATCTTTAAGGTCTCCTCCAACCTAAGCTGTTCTATGATTTTATAAAATACAGTGAGAGAATGGCAAAAATTGTCATTTGACGTGCTAGATTTCAGTGAATTTCATATTGCTTTTACCTCACCTGTACATGGGAAAGTCATATTTGGAAGCATCTCAGCCTTTCCAGGAATAAGCTCTCTTTGAAGTCTGTATTGAGAAACAGGATTGTCTAGGTAGCGTTTCATCTCACCTGTTATTTCTTCTATTCCACATCAACAGAGAGGCAGAATCTTTTGAAATCTCCTATGAAAGTAAGGAAGTTAATGCCTGGATACCTGCAGTAAACCCAGCAGGATGCATGATGCTCCAGGGTGGCACTTCATGATGCAGAACATCTCTTCCAGCTGCTGCTGCTACTGTGTTCAAACACCATAGCTGGATATCCAGAGCACAAAGGGTGGCTCTTTGGGAAGGGAGCTCTCAGAAATCTCTGATAATAAAATCATTCCTCTTTAAATATTCATCAGCCTGGAGAGAGAGAGAGGAAGGGAAGAGAAAGTGTGTACATGGAAGGAGTTTTAACACTCATATCCTTGTGGTAAGCAGAAGTTAAATCTTAGAAAATATCCCAGAAAATACCTGAAAGCTTTAGTAAAATTTTATATCCTCCTGTAAGAGAACTGGGGTTTCTCAGGAAGTTTTCTCTCTGTTTTTGTTTGAACTATGTTTTCTGCAAATATTATGGAGTCTGTAGGAGCCTTGAATAGTGGCACACACTCATGATGTCAAAACTGGGCTTCAGGTAGGTAGAAAATCAAGTCTACCAGAATTAGTCATTGATATCCTGGAAACCATAAATTACATTAATTTGATTGTATAAATTGCTTTAATATGATAATAATCTGGTGGACAGAAACGGGATAAAACAATGGAATCAAAGAAACCACTACCAGACTGTTTCTATATGTAGAGAATATTTATTCATCCAGTATTAGCTAAGACATTCTGTGCAAGAAAGTGTTCAAATCAGGCCAGGGTACACACAGAACTCTAATTTCATGTGGAAAGAGGACACATATACAGGCAGCAAAATGAAAAACCGATGCTTCTGAAATCTGGGTATGGTTCACCCTCTTGTGTTTTTAAACAGAACTGCAACCTATGGAGAAAATGATTTTGACTGATCTAAAATAAGAAGGGAGGGCGGTAAGTGGAATCAGTCCTGCTCAGGGATGGTATATGTGACTCAAGACGTATGGTAGACCAGCACCCATCTTGAGGAGCAGCTGGAGATCCAGTGGGACAACCTAGTGCATCCTGAATGGCAGCAGGATATATCACTTGGGAGAAGTATCAGGAGGAAGGTTATCTGGAAGGAGCTTCTCCATTCAGTGAGGAGGTGCTGTTCCAGATGTTTGCCCACTTTTTAACATCTATCAAAGTTTATAAACTGTAATCAAAGAGCTTCTAATTCCTCTGTATCTACCTTTTTATTAAAGTTCAAACTATAAAGATCAGAATAAAGCTATACAATGTAAAGAAAATCAATCCTGTAGAATAACTCTGAAATACAGTTTTATCAATGTAATACTATCATCAGAATATATATTGTGATAATGTCCCTCACTAAATGAGTCAGAAACTTTCTCCAAGTAACCAATGACACTGGCAGGTAACAAATCTAAGTCCTCAGTTCTAGGTCAATACAGATAACACAGTCCTTTAAAGCCATGCCTTGCAGTGTAAAGGGCATGGAAAGATAAGCAATGAAAAACTTACTCAAGGAAATGCATCTTTAGAAGCAATACACAAACTGACACTGCACTGTGACCACAGGCAGCAGATCCAGCTAAACCTCCTCCAGGCAAGACCTGGTGGCCTGTCTGGAAATGGACATGGGAGAAGAACATCTACTACCTTCAGCTGAACTTGTACAGCTTGGAGACATCCTAAATATGTGCACAGCTAGGAATTGGCCCTAAGATGGTTCCCAGGAAGTTCGGGAGAAAATCAGATAATTTGATCAGGATTTGGGGGGACTTGGATCTAAGGCTTCTTTTTGTTGGTGGATCTTGTTTTTGTGGTGGTTTGTTTGGTTTTCCTTTTGTTTGTTTGTTTGTTTGGGGTTTTTTTGTTTGTGTTGTTTGCTTTTTTGTGTGTGTTCTGTTTGTTTGTTTTGTTTGTTTTCTTTCCCTGTTGTTGCTTTTGTTTTGTTTTGCTTTGGGTTTTTTTTGTAGAAGCATTTTTTCTATATGGTGCAATATGAATTCCAAGTGAGTGGGGGTCCAACTTACTCCATACAGAGGATGCGAAGGGATCTAGCTACCTCTTTCTTTGCATTAATGTTTTTAAAGATTTTTGTATTTCTCCAGTGTTGGTGCCTTATGAAAGAAAAATCATCATTTATCACCTACACATACAGATATATCAGAAGCTCTGTGTTTAGGCCACAGTTGGCAGATTCAACTTGTGCTTCTTATTTTGGCAGTACATAAAAATGCATCACTTTTTGCTTTGTTTTCCTTTTTCTGTCCAATCCTCATTCACATGAACTATCAAAAAGCCTTGAAATACCCATAAGGTATTTTCCAAATGAAAAAAACCCACCCTGAATTATAAAAAACTTCAATTAAAAGCTCTGTTTGTGAACCACTGGTGAATCATGTATTTATTTAGCAGGAATACATTCAGTTGATAATCAAAGGAAAGGTAACAGAGGAAAGTTCAGCGGCATTTAATATATTTTGCAAAAAGACTGAAGTGTTTTAGGTGTGTTTCCCGTTAAAAATAAATGAATCACTGGAAGATCCACTGCAAGGAAAACTGCCAGGTAACACAGTAGATTAAGCATGATTTCTACAAAGGCTAAAATAACACCAGAAGTTATTTTTACCTACTAGACTTATTAAGGACTGAAGTAATGGTGAGATTTTGGAAAAAAAATGTTACCTATAGGTCAAGCTAAACCAATGTGCTGAGGGTGAATACACTTCACATAATCTCACAGTAGCTTTAATGACATCCACCAGGACTTTATTGGATTTGAGTAGTGCATCTACAGGTAGCAGGACACTTCTCCTTCACAAGTGAATGGTTACAGCCAAACAAGGTTTTCAGATTTCTGCAGTTTGCATAGATGTCTTGATACTTGCAAGGGTTGGCTAAAATGAAAGATAGAAACAAGGTCATGAAATATTATTTGAAAAACAATTCCTGGCCTGATACTTCTGCATTTTCCAATAATTCCAAATTTTCATGTCTGTATAGGCTGTGCTTTTGTTAAAATTGCTTGAATATTATAGAAAATGGAATGCAGGCAAAAATATGGTATCTTACAGTTCCCATCTATTTATTTATTTTAACTTGTTCCACGTGGAAGTCTGCAGAACCCAGGATAGATCTTCAAGTACATATGGATGTGTGAAGCCTGACAATCTGTGCCCTTAGGTGTAGATATACATCAAGACATTTTTGTCTTCAGCTTTCCAGGAGGGGGCAGCAGAAGTTTGATGGTGTGATAATGCACCTATTGCTCAACAGCAACACAATTTACCCCTTTTCACAGGATGGTTGAGGTTGAAATGGACCTCTGGAGATCATCTGGTCCAACCTCCCTCCACCGATGAAGACTGTGTCTGTTCTGGTGGGCTATTTGACAATTGCTATTTCTCGGGGGCAATTAAAGGGATCTTTCATCCAGATTAGCAAGAAATAACTGTGCAAACCCCCCAAAAACTACAAAGGGAAAACATTATTATCTGAGGTAACACAATGTTTGTTGTAAGGAGAAGAATACATTCACTTACTGCAAAGCCCTCTATCACAGTGGCCGGGACAGTCAGCACATTTTGGTCCACTTTTGTAAGGTGTAGCTATTTGCATTGCATTATTTCCTCTGAAATTTGAAAGAAATATATAAAAAAGATCAAAGTACAGCTCTAAGCCGTGAACAGGAGTTTATGTAAAGGTATCCAGAAGTTTTTAGATAACATTATTTTCATAGACAGTTGTGTTTATTTTCAGACATTCATAGAATACAAGAAGGATAGTAAGGTTTAGAGAAAGAAAGTGAACTGATTATTTGCATTTCTATAACATTATCAGCTAAAAAGAAATAAACTTATGTGCTTCCTAGTTCTGCTTCCCTAATGGCTTTCAAGTGATTGGGGTTTACAAAGAAATAACCTCAGCAGATGCATTCTGACATGCAGCTGTTTCAGATATGCCCTGTACCTCTGTGAATATTCATTTGCTGTTGGCTTTCACTTTGCATCTGACTTTCTTGTTTGTGGCCAAAGTTATAGGATGATTTGTGCATGACTCCTGATTCTGACAGAGATAGACCTTTCTTTGTTCATGTGATAAAAATTTCCCCAATATCTGTTTCAATATGAAATAAAATAAATATTACTATTTATCCTAATGTTAAATATCCACCATTCACATCGGTATTTTAAAAGTTATAAATGGTTAAAATAAGTGGTATTCATTTTATCCTACACATGACCAATGGATTGCAGGAGTTTTTAAAAACATATCCATAATTACTGCATCTTGAATAAGCAAATAGTCAGTACGTACGAAGGACAGTATTGGCAAACATAAAAGTAACTGAATTGGTTCCTGGGACAGTAGGCAACTGCACATCCAACCTGGTAACTGTTGTACCATATTAGCTGAGGAATAAAAAATAAACACATTATATCAGAGCCATGTTTTACTGAAATATCATCAAAGAGCTCACAAAATAACAGAACCAGAGGATACTTTTTTGATTCATGTTTTGTATTCAGATTGAAGCTTACAGTTTAGCTGTCAGAAAGAACAAAGAAAAATGAGTTAACTGTGTCCTCTAATTTTAAGTGGTTTTGAGTCTGGCAGGACACTAAAGTTTAAATTCAAATATTTTCATCATAGATATTTTTGCTTTGATATTTCTTAATCAGATTTTTCAATTCTTATATAGAAAATATTTGTGTGGTTTTGTTGTGGTTTGTTTTTTTTTTTTTTTCTTCTGTAGAATAGTATTTATCTTCTGGACAGCTCTTCCAAAATGCTGGTTCCATTGCCTCAGAATTAGATGAAAAAGAATTTTAATTTATCAATCACATTTAAATCAGTGTGAATGATAGATAATGGTTTGCTGACAGCAGTTATTTTTTTTTCTGATGGTAAATATCTTCTAGTTCCCTTAAGTTTATTCCTGTAATTCTAGTGTGTATCATTGCAGTTTGTTTCAACTCTCCATACCTGAGTATAGCTCTCAATATTGGCATTTTTTGTGGTTGTTCCATATCCATACTTGAAATTGGAAGCCTGACTGTACCAGACTTGAATTGCTTCAGTCCATGTTTTTGGGTTAGACGACAGTAAGATATTCTCACCACAGGTGACACCTAAGTAGAAGTAAGTCTATTTTATTAGGAGAGAAGCAAGCTGTAGGGTTGGAGGTAGGAGAGAGGGATTGAAGCTACATCACATAATATTCTCTACATTGAGGACGCATTTGCCCTGTGATTTTAAGAAGAGAATGGTATACCTGATCCTACTGAAGCTGCAGGAAATGTTACTCTGGTTTTGGTGACAGATACTTATTTGACTACAAAATGTAACAGAAAACTGTACTTAGTCATAGAATCATAGAACTATCAGTGTTGGAAGGGACCTTAAAGGTCATCTAGTTCCAACCCCCCTGCCATAGGCAGGGACATCTGCAACTAGATGAGGTTGCTCAGAGCCCCATCCAGCTTGTCCTTAAAAACTTCTAGGGATGGGGCTTCCATCACCTCTCTGGGCAACCTGTTCCAGTGTCTCACCACCCTCATCTGTTGTGCTGAGGACAGTTCAAGAAAGGTGTAAATACAGGGAGAGCACATAGCACCCATCTCTCTCACCGTCCAACAATTTGTTTTTTGGGGTATTTAGCTGACAAAGATAATGGTCTTGTGCCTAATAATGTTGAAATTATGTTCTATGACAGGTTAAAAGTGAGACTTATTTCTAGTTCACATGCACAGGGTCATCTGCAAATTGTCATTAAATCAGCAACTTAGGCTCCATATTTGTCACATACCATTAATGTTTCTCATCTCTCTTGGACTGATTCTCATCTCACACTTATTTGCCCATTTCTGAGCATTTTTGGCAGCTTTCTCATCCCACACCTGAAAGACACAAAGGAAGAAGTATCCAGGTCACAGTTATGTTACTGCAGTCCATGAGAAGACAAATTATGAGGGGTGACTTGGGTGTTGAGCACTGAATGCTCCTGTGGTCCTCAAGAGAAAGCAGAGGAGTTGTTCCAGTTTACACTGCTAGGGCATGGCCACCACATTTCTTCAGCTCTTAAAGGTTGCAGAACAGGGTTTTCTGCACAGTATCACACAGTCCTGATCTCCAAATGGTCCTGATTAATAGGAATTTTATATCATACTGTTGCTTTATTTTGGCTGAGTTAACTTTGCGGGGTGCAGTGCACTAAATGGTATAAAACTGATTTCTGCCCAGGTGCAGCTGAGATGTGAGTCCAGCTGGACTTTGAACCTGGGGAGTGTTTGAAAGTCTCACTGTGAAGACAACTATAAAACACTGAGTAACTCATCTGCTCATAGGGTAGAGTTAACAAAGAATATCAGGGGCAACAGGATGGGAGCAGTGATGGGCAGAGCAATCTCAGCTGAGAACAAATGGCTATGCAGATATACGTCTTTTTTCGTCCCTCACAGAAGCATGTTGCTACTTGTGCTCCTGCTCCACTTTTCTTTTACATACTCTTTCCTTCATCCAAGGCATGTGTTTCTTTTCTTCTGAGGGAGCTGTTTATCTCACAGACTAAAGATTGTTATCCACAACTTAACTGGACTAGCCGCCCATTAAAAGTCTCTTTCAAACCAAAACATTCTGTGATTCTATGATCTGAAAGCCATCACTGCATTTTGTATCTTATCCTGGTTTAAATGTGCTTTTATTTTTAAAATGCTTGCATTTGCTGTCTGTTGCAATGAACAAATAGAAGGCAAGAACTTGCAATTCCTTGTGCAGATTATGTTTAAGTAGGTCTGACAGCAATAAGTAGATGTGTTTGGGCAAACCCGTGTTCATAGTTCCTGTAGACAAATAACTCTAGACATGGAACATTTCCTTATGTTGCTTAATTGCACTTTTCTAAGTGGAGAAACAAAGACATGTTAGTTAGGACACAGGTTTCAAAGAGCACTTATGGCTCATCCTGAGACTTTTGCAATGATTTTACAAGGATAGCATCAAATTGTGGAAAATTAAGCATGAAGCCTGCAGAAATGAAGGGATAAAATTCTGATTTCTTGATTTCAATCTCAGAGGACATTTCCTGCTCTTTTCACCGAGTGTGGGTTGTTCAGAAGGCTACAGTCTTCTGCAAATGATGTGGAAAGCAGGCTAGTTGCAATGCATAACTTACCATCTTCAGCATGTTCCTGGCTGTGGGAATTACAGATCTCCGTATTTCATTGTGTTCCTCAATGATCAATTTATGGTTTTGCAGCTTAAAAAGAAGAATGAAAGAAATTCCCATTAGTTTATATTGAAAAGCCTGGACCACAACAATAATGAAGGTTCCAATTATCAGAATTTTAATAAGCAAGATAAAGTATGAGATTCTTGTAAAATTAAAGCTTCTTGGAAATTCCAAACTTTCCTTTATTGCTGATTTAATGGATGATTTTTTTTTCTTCCTTCCCTGATTTGAACTGCATTTTTCATTAGGAGACATGACCCTAAATTTAATTTGTTGATAGGAATTTTACCTTCAGATATCTCCACATCAAACATGGAGAAATCTTAGCTCTGGAACTAGATCTCAACACTGGCTTTGACGTCTTGCATGCACTAAAAAAGACCCTAGCTCTTGTCAGTTGTAAGCTTTGGAAGTATTTGAAGCTGGATCAGAACTGAGGACTGTTTTCAGACCATATTCTGAAATATCTAAGGTCAAGAAAGCAATGAATGGTTTAGATTGCCTCTTACATAGTGATGTCAGGTCACAAATCCTTGCAGAACAAAGGAGATGGAATACTTATGATGAAGATTTCAGACTAAAGCATCCCTCAAGAAAAGATTCTTCCCACTTAATGTCTAAAAATTAGTCACCTCAGTCTAAGCCAGACACCTTTACTCTCTCTGTTGTTACTGGACAGGGCAGAGGTAGCTCATCCCAGAAAATCTGAACTCCTTTTGAGGACTGCAAGAACCATTCTCTACAAGTACATCTTTCTCCTTTGTAGAGAGGGCCTGACAGAGATCTGTATAACTGTTAAAGTCAGTGAGATGAGTTCTGTCACTGGTCTGATGGTCTCTTTTCTAGGCATGGAGTCATCTTATTTAAGTTTAGATATCTACGCCATACATGTAAATATCTAAAAGTCATCTCAGTTTTCTTTTATCATCAATAACTAAAATCAGAAACATCTGAGTACTATGAAGGAATCCCACTGCCTTCAGAGATCAATTTGAGGTTTTAAAGGCTGTAATCAGTGACTTAAAATGGCACCTAATGCCAGCTGACATGCCCAGAAAGCCCTACCTAGCCTCAGACTGCTTGTTGTTCCAGGAAGATACAGCCACCCACGAGTGGCTCAGATATGCTGGAGAATCTCAAGCTGCACTAAAACACTTCTGTTTGGGCAACTGAATCCATCCCAAGAGGTGTCATACATCTTGTTTAACTTAAGACACTTGCAGTGGTAGAAAGAACATCTCAGCCACTTATTTTAGGCTGCTGCTATACTCAGGTAAAGAAAACAAGCAACTACAGAACATGGTTCACCCAAAATTTATTGAAGAAAAAGATGATTGGCATCTCTGAGGTACTTCTTTTCATTCATTAATAAGTAGATCTTGACAAATAGCTCACATTCAGATGTCTACATAGGAGATATCTCCATCTTACAAGAATAATACTCTCTAAGGAGAGGTAAGGTCTAAATTTCTGATACTTAGCTAAACTATTTTAGAATAGCTTTAGTTCATAATATTTTGGAAAATATTTTTTAAATTAGTCTTGTGAAAAGCAGAATATTTTGATAGGCAGAAGAAATATCTTAATACAAAAATCTGTGAAAAGTAAGAATTCATCTTTACTGTGTGATGTTAGCATATTAGCAGTAATTCTACCCTGAACTGTAAAGCTCTAGAGATCTCTAGACCAGGCTATGCCATATCAGGTAACTATACAACATGCTCAGATACGGCTCTTTTGCATAGATGAATACTCCTACCTCTCCATTAGACTGGTATAACAAAGCAGCCAGGAAGATGATTGCAGTTAGTAGATCCATATCTACAATAAAAACAAAAAATAAAATCCAAAATCCATTAATCTCTGTTTGTGGTGTAATGTGGTATGTGGGCAAGATACAAAACTGATGCAAAGTCAAGCCTGCCACACAGAAGATTATTTTTGTTGATACCTAATATGGTCGGATGTGCTGAAACTGCAAATGAGTGTAGGATAGAGCATGGGCGCCACTGTCTTCTATGATTCCACCTTGCACTGAACGAGGAACAGTAAGTAGCATAAAGTTGTGTGTTTCTTCTAACGGATCAACCTCCTTTTGACTTTTCTATTCAAGATACATAGAATTTGTGGCATTTCCTTCATCTTTGATACCTTGTATAAAAGAAAAGCTCATTAATTTGTTCACTAGGGACACATCAGTGTCCTTCATCATCCATGTTGGGAACTCGTATTTTGGAGTGGAGCACTGAACACATAAAGAGTTTTCTCCATTTTTTTTCCTGCTCCCTGTTTCCTCGTTAAATCAGCATCATAATGGCTCAAGCAAATGGTGGTTATCACCCTCCAATTATATCTGACACCTAGACAGTAACAAAACCTTCAGGAAATAATATTGGCTATTGCCCTCTGCCTGCTAAGATATCGAATAGAAGCAAATACCATGGTAATGTACTCAGATCATTTGAAACCCACTCATATTTTTCCTGCCAGCTGATAAAGCTTTCATGGCATAGCATGTTTGCAAGTTTGTAAGAATGGGAATATTAATCTTTTCAGTTACTTCTAGCTTTCTCTACCTTCTCTGAGATTACATCTTTAATGTGAATTTTGTAAAAAAAAAAAATCACTCTTCATTAAGAAAACTCAATCAGCTTACTGTGTACTGTAAGGTATATTTCACATTTTAATTCTGTATATACCTGGAAGCTTGAAGAGAGTTAACACTTCTAGATGGCAAAATGCTAAGTTCAGCTGTACTGGTATATCCCAATACTCAAGTGAAATTATCTCAACATACAAATAATTCAAATGACATTAGAAAAGCATTTCCTCTGATTGACCACCCTCTGCGAAATGGATTAAATTATGTTTACATTTGAAGAATGAAGCAAATGAGTCAAAGTGTTACCTTCTGATCTAAAGAAACACGAGAATTCGACTTCACTGAAGCCATTCCTCACCCAGACATGCATAAGGTGTGCTTCTTAAGCAGAGGACATAATTTATTTTTAAATTCTAAGCAGACTTTCACTTTTAACTATCACATCTGGTACAGCTTAGAAGTTAACTACAGTAATTAGCCTCTGTAGTACAGTGCCCAGTCAATACTGGCCAAGTGACTCTATGGATAAAATCTCCAATACTGGAGTTAAATTCTGTATACATTACCTTCGTCCAGTCAGAATCCTTCTGTATCTTAGGAGGAGTGTCACCAGTTAGAGGTTCTCCTTAACCTAGGGTTGTATATATATACATGTGTTCCCTTGTCAGTAATTATTGCCAATATATGACATCAGCTATGGGGCTGCACATTTTAGAAGAAATAACTTTTCTTAAAGAACAGGTGGCTGAAAACAAGCCAATCCAACTACACCGTGCTTTTTTTGCTTGTCTCCAGTGCAAGGAAAGAGAGATGATAAAAGGCCTGTCCTTTTACAGTGCTTTGACTTTGCCAAAATACTTGTAGTCCAATCATCAAGCTTTAGTTCTGATGTTGTGTTCACAAAATGAAAGCTCAATTTTATGAGTGATTGCTTTGTAACTGTCTATTCTGGCTCTAGTCAAAGAGTGGAATAAATATTTTGAGGCAGCAACACATGTCAGCAACTCACTTCATAGCCATGCACAGAATGACCTTCACACTGGGCAGCACAGTGAGATTTTCTTCCAAGTGACTCCTGAACTTTCATTTGCTAAACAAAATTTATATTGCATTAGCTCACTGAGGCCAAAAGGCTGTGGCACTGGGTGGTGGTGTGCACACAACTCATCCCACGTGTTGCTCAAGAGTAACCTACTCGCAGAATGGGTACAGACATGTATATCTTCCCCCTTTAGCTTGAAGATGTGTGTGGCATGTGTTAGCTTTTTTGCTCCAGTGCAGAATCACTCAGCTCACCTTTCCTTTCTGCAGAATCTTTACTTCCACTCATTCATATGGTAATATTACAAAGTCAGCTTTGACAGGTCCCCAAAGCTCACCTCTGCTCTATTTAAACACAACCTGTCTTGCCTCCTTCCATACTACCTGTTGGCTTTCAGAAGGCATAAAGCACCTGCACATCCCCACATTCTTTTCTTGCATTTCCCTCCCTCATCCTTGCCTTTGCTGTGATGTCTTGCAGACCGAGCACCCTTTTAGTTATTCTGGGTCGAGGCTGCTGTCCATAGTATAACTCAATATTGTTTCATTGTTTCCTGACATATTTCTGTAGCTGTGAGCTGTCACCAGCATTTTAATATCAGATTACAAATCCTTTCCAACAAAGCTGCTTTTGTTTCTTATTTGTATAGTGGGCAGTACTATGGAAAGTTGCTTGTGATAAGGTCTCCTACATCCTTCCGTGTTCTGAGATAAGGGCAAGGTTGTTTTTTTATCTGAAGTGCTTGTGACAACTTTGATGAGACCAAAGTTATCACCATCAGAAAGCCTAAAAAAACACCTAACATAATTATTAAGACTACATCTCTACTGACTCTGTGGGGATGCCGCCTAGCACCTCCAGAAACTCAATGTCCTGGGAGATAGTTCCATTATTTTACCCCATCTGCTGTACTCAGTAATTTTCATTAATTTGCCAGTCACCTAAGCTTTATTTGTATTGTTAAAATGAAATAATACTACTTCAAGTACTTCTTCAAAGCATGTCACACCTGTTTAAATAGTGAAATCTGTTTGCCCTATAAAGCATTTCTGTATGATATGCTACAATTCATGGGCTATGGATAAAATAATTGAGAAGAAAAAAAAAACAGATTAATAAAACTGACATCCAGGACCATTGTACAAAGAATAATTCAGCATATAAATTACCACTTCCTCATGCGGATTATCTGAAGGGGTGGAGTAATTTCATAATAAATAAATAAGTAAAAAAAACCCCATGAAAATTGCACAGGGGTCTGAAAATACGTATTTTTTTTAAAGATAAATCTATGGAAAGTTCTTAAATAATAATAATAATATTAAATCAGTTTGAGAGATCTGACTATGCAAGGTCTACTTCCAGCCCTGATATAAATCTGAACTACAAGAAGTTCAGAGCTCAAGGATTGAAAGCAAACTTCCAGTTCCTTCAATTCTTCAGTTCCACTGTAAATTAATGACAGCTTAATTAGTGCCTTTGATTAAAAATCATGCTTTCAGTGTGGCTCATGCTTTGCACAGATCTTTTCCTTTGCTGTACAAAATACTTTGCAGACCTGAACTTTTTAGCTAACTTTTTTTTTCAAAAAGGAGCATTATTAACTTCTTCCACACAACCCAACTCACTTTCCACTCCAGATTGTTAATAGGAAGATACCTGACACACTTATGATTCAAATGCTTACTGTCAGGTGGGGGTAGATGTCACACACAAAAAAGCTAGTCCAGGTAAAAGCAAGGAACATAAACACAGAAACTACAAATCTCTCTGAAGTCTATGGGACTACTGGCATTGAGATACGGGGCATAGATGACTTGTAAATTGGAAATTTTGACTACAGCACCGTTACTACTTTCCATCAGAGCCTGATGTGATAGGTCAAGGGTTAATGGTTCTAAGCTAAGAGAAGATAGATTTAAACTACATATAAGGAAGAAATTTTTTACAAGAAGGACAGTGAAACACTGGGCCAGGTGAGAGGTGGTAGATGTCCCGTCCCTGAAACATTCAAGGTCAGATTGGATGGGGCTCTGAGCCACATGCTCTAGTTGGAGATGGCCCTCCTTACTGCAGTGAGGTTAGTCTAGATGACCTTTACAGTTCCCTTTCAACCAAAAGCATTCTATGATTCTATGATAATACTGCACCATTGTTTTTGAACTAGAGGAGGCATATGTTCAACCAGCATGAAAAGCAGATAGAACAAATCAACTCTCCTGAGAGAAACACATGGTTCAATGTCTGCCTTCAGTCTTTGGAGAGCAAAGCTACTCACTGTAGTTGTCATCTTTCAGTCCAAGCAGATGCCCACTGT
This sequence comes from Ceryle rudis, assembly GCA_033439905.1. NCBI lineage: Eukaryota > Metazoa > Chordata > Aves > Coraciiformes > Cerylidae > Ceryle > Ceryle rudis. The sequence continues at coordinate 27,200 of JAAGNO010004795.1, read as the reverse complement.
GGCACAGCTGCAGTTTTTAAGGGTTTAAATGTGCTTTCACTTTACAAAGGGGAAATTTCAGGCACCGTTGCCTACAGGTGATTTTTCAGGTTGGCGGTCAGAAGCAGATCTGCAGACTATCAGTGCCACTGCTCTTTGTTTGTTGGGCTGCATTGACTTGACTGATGAGTTTAAGTCTCAACTGAACACAACTTAATCAGTTCTGCAATGGTAAGGGATGAGGAGCAGCTGATAAAAATCCAAACCTTTGCCTACTAGATTTGAAAAGAGACTTCTGATCAGTGCTGAGATTGTTTTGGTCTTATCTTTTTTTTGGTGACTACTACTGAGCTTTGTGTTTTTATATAGATAATATAATGTGGCTGACTTGTAAATTTAAACCAGCTGTGAATAAATAGTGTTCAGGTTACTTGGCCTCTGGCCAGTAGCAAGGAAATTCTCAAAAAGTGAGTCTGTAGACTAAGTTCACATGTAAGTGTGTCTGACTCTGGTTACCTGAGGCAGTGTTATTTTGATAGCTACTCACTTCTGCCACAGACAAATCATCTCATTAAATGATGTAATAGCTAAATACATTTTCTTATAGCCTACAAAATAGGAAGAAATTTATTTCTGAATTTCCCGATCTTTTGCTTTGAAATGAAAAGGGAGATTTTTAACTTTTTGTGACTTGTAAATGGGAGTTCATGACTCATATTCTTCCTCAGAGAAATTGGTACCCTAGAAACAGAACACAGGAGAGGAAAATACAAAGACTAGTGTATTTTTCTTATTTTTTTCAGGGCTAGAGGTAATCTTGGCAATTAATAAAATAAGATATAAAACTGTCAGCATAATCATGTTAGTCACTCCCACTACCTGCAAAGACTAGCCAGGTTAAGTCCTTTAATTTCCCATAAAATTTTTATTTATTTAAAAAAACATTCATTCTAAAGTCCTGGTCTGGTTCTTAGTTAAAAATAGCCTTTTTAAAAAGAATGCTGGCTTTGCAATGGAATTCAGAAACTTCTAATAACCTAGAATATTGTTACTTGAAAAAAAATATTGTTAATAAAAAATGAAAGGTCTTGTTGTGGTTTTTTTTTTGCATGATCAAATATGAACTATCTTATTTGACTAATCTATTACTTCTGTAAGCACCACAATAGGAAATTCCCCCTGAGTATTGTTAATTTGGTAGGTTTTTTGAATGAAGGTTTGACTACCAGTTTTAAAGCAGGGTTACCTTCCCCCACATTGGCTGTCAAGAAGTTAAGCATCTGCTCCAAACTCATTGTCTAAACACTTAGTAGTTAATGGATAAGGTAGGTGTAACTAATAGGACACTCTTTCCACTGGAAGCCAGAGATCTCAGGTACATGGGTTGAACTGAGAGCATGTGAAGTAGGAACTAAGCACACTAACAAGGAGACCCACCATGTTGCTTCTACATGCTTCACCTTTTATGGGAAGGAATAAGATACCTTTAGATGCTTGGAGCACATTTGGTGTGGTTTTTGTTTTTGTTTCTGTTTTTGTTTTCCTAAAGTCTCCTGCTTCTGCAAAGCCCCTGTATGAATTTTCTGGCTCATCGTTCATAAGCAGGTTTCAGTATCATCTGGTACATGCAGGCACCTCACAGTGGGTTGTGTTGGTCACTCAGCCTTGGTTTGGCTATCTGTGGCCCTACTATGCAGAGACACACGGGGAGCTGTGTAGATGGCTCAGTCTTAAGTTGTCCATAAGCCCCAAACAGGGCAATGCTGCACCACACAAAGAACCAAAAC
>JAAGNO010004795.1:0-25334 GCA_033439905.1 Ceryle rudis | reverse complement strand
CTACGGGTCCACAAAGGATTTCTTCCATTAAAGTTATTCAACTTTTTTCAGTGCCAAGATGATGCAACAGTTGCCATAGGGATTGAAGTAAGTCTCTGTTCATGTCCTTTCTAGTCTTACCATTCAAAAACTGCTTTTAAAGTGTAACATAGGAAATTGCAGAAGAACATATTTTTTTGGGTGGTGGAAATCATTTGCATGAGGTCCAAAATGGATTTACAAAAGATTCAATTACTGAAATCATACATTTTTCATATCAAAGCTCAATATGTGCATGTGTTCATGCTCTTTTCAATCTTCTCTGTTGAAATGTGGCAAAGCTGAGCAATGTAAAAATGTAGCATTGTTCTTTTTTAACTTTATACAGATTGGGACTTCAGCTGCAGTTTAGATCTAGCAATTCATTGTAAACATCTTTGAAATGTATACTACATGACATCAAGGATCTGGCAATAGAAAAGGAATCTGAGGTAAAAATTATTCTTAGTCCTGGAACAACTCAATAGTGAAAGCACTCGCATTTGAGCAAGTCTTTTTCATCTGCCTTTCTTGTAAATAACTAAAGGTCACTTTTAAATTAAGTCATCTTTTAGAAGCAATGTATCTAATGTATTTATTAGATTAGATTAGAATAAGAGAAATTATCAGATACAGGTCAATGAGACAGATAAGCTACACCCCTTCAATCACATTTCTCTCATAAAACAAATAAGCCAATGCCTGTTGTAAGTGGATGTTAACAACAGTATGGAAGGCTACAAAGGAAGTGAACACAGAATAATTCTGTATCTTCCTCTGTCTGACGTAACCAAACATAGTTACATGCAGCTGATGTTTTAGATCAAAAATGTTACTTTAAACAAATCTGTCCAACAGAAAGCAAAGCAAGCAAACAAAAACTTCTCTCAGGCCATGTTGACTTTTGATAGAGGTGATCTGTTGGGTGATTTAAAAAAAATAAAAATAAATTAAATAAAAAGAAGATACATCCCTTCTAACTCACAGTGAAAGACAGACTCTGATACCAGACTACCTGATAAAAGATGGATCTAACCTGCATTACCAGAGGACATATTACATACCCACTCACAGCATATCTTGACTAGAGAGGGCTCTCTACACACCTTGCTGAAGCTGAGCCATTGAACAGTTGGATGTGCAGAATCTGTAGGACTAGAAGGAAAAAGGGCAAGAAGGAATATTTAATCGCATGAAAAAGGCCCTGAGAAAAAGCACTGCAAAGGGAGGCATAGATTCCTTGTTTCTGCATCCTGTAATATTTTGCCTTTTAGAGAGACACAATCTGATAGAAAATGTACACAGAGCGCAGGCAGCAGAACCTGAAACACTCTGTTCTCTAATGAATTGCAGAAAAATAGTTTGTAAGAAAAAAAAATATTTCCTGACTGAAACTGATACACGTCTTTTACGGGTTTCTGTATTGGAAAGTATCCAGTTATTTACACTGGTTTCAATGATATCTAAGCACACATGCTTACATTAGTGCAGTTCTGTGATCGAGGCGGAGAAAAGAAAATACATACAATCAATGAATAGACTCTTTTGAAAGAAGTCATAAAATATAGTTGTGTCTAACTAAAAGGGAGCATCTGAAATGCAGGTTTCTACATCTGAGCTGGTTATACCAACAGAGGGAAGGAGATTTTCTAGGTTAGTGGAGACATAAGTCTAAATGCAGTATCCTATGTGGAAGCATTTGGTACCATCTCATGGTAAAACAGGACATCCAAGACACCCTTGCAGTGCTAAAAATGCTAAAAAAGACACGTGGAAGGCCTGTTCCCATCCAGATTGTAGCTGGAGTTTTGCAGCTGCATGCAGAGAGGAAATGGGTAGGGTTACAAATATAGGGCTAATGGCTCATAAAACCCAAAGCATAAGGACAGAAATCTGCAGTCAGCACTATGCAAACATTGCAGCAATAGTCTAAGGCCATTCATTGAAGGTTGAAGCTCTTCCAGGTTTGATTTCTTATCCATCTAAGCAGTCAAATGTGCTTGCCAGACAAATAGCAAAATTGTTGCCTAGAAGGGGAGGACCTGCCACCTGGTAGTCAATCTAGAGCTGGAAAAAGTCTCTGATGTTGTAAGCAGCCGATCTTTAAGTACTGAAAGGCTGCAATAAAGTCTCCTTGGAACATTTTGTTCTCCAGGCTGAACAACCTGCAGTCTCTCAGCCTTTCTTTATAGCAGAGGGGTTCCAGTCCTTTGGAACTGTGTTGTGGCCTCCTCTGGACCAGCTCCAACAGGTCCATGTCTCTCTCCTGTGCTGAGGACTCCAGAGCTGGATGAAGTACTCCAGGTGGGGTCTCATGAGTGTAGAGTAGAGGTGGACAATCACCCACCAAATAGGTGACCAAGATGGCTGTGGACCTTTCCTGGCTTCTTCCTGCTATTCCAAAAGGGTGTAAGTCTCTCACAAATCATCTGCTAGCCTCATAGAGAGGTACCACAGTCACTGGGTCATCTAATAAAGCATTAAGCAGTTATGTTTCGGGATCTTAACCACCTCAGAGGTCAGTGGGAAGAGAAAGAAGAGGAAATAAAGAAAAAGAGCATATTCATGAGTGCAAGCAACTCCAAATCCCTGGTGACATGAGGATCAAGGGACTCTTACAGGAAGGCCGTGTGCTTCAGCACAGACAGGAGAGGGTTCCATCCCAGTTTCCTACCTAGTGGGTGAAGTTTTTTATTTATGTAGCTACTACCTGTGAAGGAGATGGAGATCAAAGCACTACTTTCACTTGTCTTTCTTCCCAGCTGAATGGAGTGATCCAGTCTGAGTTTTTTTTTTTCCTAATGTGTTGGAGAAAACAGGAAGGAAAAGGCTATATTTATTTATTTCAAATGGTGTTCCACCTGTAGGTCCCTCATTGAGCTGCAGGACAAGAGCTTCAGAAGAACAATAATTTTAACCATGTTTACAGGATCTAACACTTAATTTCCAAAGCCTAAGCCTTCATTTTAATTTCAACTGTCTTAAAGATACTCTTCAGTAGACACTTCTGTGTTTTATTTAGTTTTTACAGTCACAGTTTGACACCACAATTAACAGGTTAGGGTATTGTCTGATTACAGATCCTCATGTTCTTTTTCATTAATACTTCACATTTGTATTTCTCTTTGAGAATACTTCATTAGACTATTTATTAGATATTTTATTAGCGTGCAGCCCTGGACAGCTTTCAATTCATCTGTGGTGAAAAGGTTTGGGAATAGGATTGATGTAAGCATTTGTAAAGGTCTAATAGGAGAAAAGAACAGTCACTCTCCAGATCTGAATAATAACTTCCATCCAATTATTTTAAGCACTTTAGCAAAGACCCATCTCATAATCTTGGGGAGACAATCAGTGCACTAGATGCAAAATATAGAAAATGTATATGCCCCTTTTTTGGGAGCATATAAGAGCAGTTATGGGAGTCCCAGGATGGTGACTGTTTCAGGCTTCTTGTTTTAAGTGCCGTGAAGATTCTGACACTGTTATTTTAAGCATTTTGGTGAAATGTTGAAGCTTTAGCTCTAGTTTTTGCTACAGATACTTGTTGATTTTGTTCCCTTTTTCTCATTTGTCCTGCCTTTTTTTTTTTTTTTTTAAGAATTACTTCTTTATGAAGGAGAAATATGCTTTATGGATCATTTCTTTTTCAAAATATGTAAACCAATATTGGGGCCACACAGAACTCTGGTTATCATTATATTGCATGTTGTATTCTATTCTGACCAACTATTCATGTTGGTCTGATTACTCCTTCTCCATCAAAAAGGAAGAATAAATAAATCCCTTAGTTCTAGTTACTCAGACTTTTTCCTGATATCTTTTATCTGAACTTTATCAGTCTTGCAATCAGTTTGAGAAACTGAAGAAAATCTTGATATGTTGTGTGAGCCAAATAGATCCTCACTAAAATTCCCATTTGCCTGAGAAAGTGTTGCTCTAGATAGAAAAACGATGCTACTGGAAGTGTTATAGATGTAAATTTAGAGTGGGGAAAAACAAAAACAAAACAAAACCCTGAAAATTTCTAATATCTGCAGGAAAGAAGCCACTTTCTTGAAGCCATGTAATATTTCAAGTTATCAAGGAAATTACTTAGCCCAGAGTACAGTTGAACTCACACAACCCTATTCCAAAAACCCTGTACTACAAATTTCCAGTAAGATCAGTATAGTTGTTACGTATTGAGTCATCTCTGTACTAATATTTACATAATGATATATTATAAATTTATTTGGAATATTTGTATATCAATTTAGGACTTCCTGATGCTGAACAGAGTCAAATACTTAACTTAGAGGTCTTTCTAACAGGAAGGTGGTTAACACATACCAGAACAAAACAAGCCTATTTTGATGTCTCATCCATTTTGAAGCTTGATATCCTCCAGTTCACATTCATATTTTTTATTCTGTTGACTCATCTTCTATTGGCCCAGATAACATTTCCAATTTATTAGGGTCTCTTTGGAATTCCAGTCCCATCCCCTACACAATGTGGAAACCCAACCATGTTCAGTTATAAAAAACTCAAAATAATTTAGAAATGAACTCCCTGTTCAACTGCACAAGTAAACAATGAAAATAGTGTTTGGCTCACACAGCACAACAGGAGCTCTTAGGGCCCTTAGCCGATATCAAGTCTTCATGTCAAAGTAAGATGTGAATTGAACCTTTTCTGAGCATCAACTAAATGTGTGTTTTCTTTGTGGTCATGTAATCTGAACCATATTTGCTTTCTTTATATGTAATGACATACAAATCAGTATCAAAAGTCTTATTAAATTCAAGGTATATCTTGTCTATTTCTTTCAATTTACGCATTTTGCCAGTTTGGATTGGACAGTTGAAATGTAATTTTTGTAAACTGATTAAGGTGTTTATTGATGAGTGAACACACTTTGAGGTAATAAGCAAAGCAGACAGTAATCTCAATCAGTAATCCAAGGAACCAAAATAATCCATAATCCAGTTAACAAAATAACAAGATACTAATATTAATTGACTATTATATAGCTATACAGGCATTTATGTGCAACTATAAAACTATTAATTATGTCTCTTTAATTTAAGATCTAGATCAATTATTATATTACATTTTATAAATACTGTGACCCAATGCTATTCCACCCACCCCCATGCCAGATGTTGGCCTGGTACAAAGTACAATGGGTTGTCTACTGGGGGACCCTCAACTGTCCTGGTGGACTCTGGTCTGCAGGTTGGCATCACTGATGTCTGTAGGTTTCCACACTCTTGCTGCCAGAAGAGTCACTTAGTATTAATCATTAATGTTATCCTTTATTTTTCTGAGTTTGAGCCCAGCTTTTCACAGCCCTTGCACTCTATTTCCCTTTTTCAAACTCCTCTCAAATGAGCCGTCCTTTTGTAATAATTTTTCCCCATTGATCCTAGTTTTGCTTCTAGAGTATTCAGAATTGGATATTTCTAATAGCTCTCCCTAGGCAATCTTGCTTTTATATGGTAGTACTGCTACTACAGGTGAGCACCATTGCAACCCAAACCCACCCCTGTCATTTTCCAGTTCATGCTGGACTTGCTTACTTCATCATATCCTGTCATCTCACATAATTATTCTACTTTAGCTCTGATTATTCTGCCTAGCTCCAGCTGAACACAAGCAGGTTCTTATCTTCTGTGCCAGTAGTTTGCATATCAGAACAACAGAGTAACTTGTTCCACTTTTTCTGCTTTCTGTATGAGGAGGGAAATGTAAAACTTGCCTTTTAAGGACTTAACTACTGTGAAGCCTCTTCACCAAACAGGCTGGCTTGATGGAATTTTTAAATATTATGGATTTATGCATTGCTTTTTCAATATTTTGATCCAGAATTTTTCCCTGGATCAAACCAGGTTAATGATTCAAATGCTCATTTAATTCCCTGTTTAGGCAGAAGTTCCATATTCATCTTCCCAAAGCTCTAAATAACTTCTGAGAGGTGATTGCCTTCATGCAGTTGATTGTTCATGGTTCAAAGATTTGTTCAATTAGTTCCTTAAGTATTTGGTGATGAATTTCATCAGACTCATCTCCACCTCTGCAATCTGACTTATCTTTAATCTTGCAGATGGATTTGCCACATCTTCTACTGAAGTGAAGACAATTTATATGGAGATTTATTACATTTCCCCTGTGTAGGACTATACAGTTAAATTTTGCTGCCTGGGTCAATGCAATTTCTATGTAGCTTTAGGAGAGAAATAAAGAAAAGCTTTTACATCGTGACATTCTCATATGACAAGTCTTCAGATTACAGTCTCACAGACTTTTTTCATGCTTGTTCTTTTCTCTCTGGAGAGCAAACACTTTGGGTCAGTGAAGTACCACTCCCACTGGCCAAAGAGTGTTTACCAGGAAACTTTCTGTTTGACAAAGTAATTTTTCTTTAATATTCCATATTGTACAACCAGGGGAATTTTTCATGTGCTCCAAGAATACTTTTAGTACCAAGCAAGAGTTCATAAGCTGTATTCAGCTTATCAAATAAAGAAGTTAATGTATATTTATCTTAAAAGAACGTCATCCTCTGAAAGACTGAGTTTAAGAACAAATTGAAACTCCTTTCCTTGATTTTCCTTCCTAAATGTTTTTCTTTCTTTGTCCCTTACTACTGTGTGAAAGGCCTGAGCAAACACAGGGGAAATCATGCATAGTGACAACAATATTGGTCAAAAGTGTGGGCCAGGATGAGGGTTGGGTAGTTTGGAAGGTGGTTCAGTGGATGACTCCAGCTTCCCAGTTCTTTGCTTCGTCACTTCTAATGTTATGACATTTGTCTTGTTATGACCTCTGTCTTGGGTCTGTTTGCTCTGTCATCTTTAGTCAGACACAAAATGCTCAAGCAAGACATGCAAAATATAAAGCAATTATTTATTACTTTATGTGATTTTTATCATATGCAATGGCAATATCGTATATCAGGACAAACTTTTAGGCCAATAGGCTGATGACTGCAGAATCTTTGCTGGTGGGACAGGCACTGAGGGAGCTGCTTGGCCTCCCCAGGTCCTTGTAGTGCATCCCCAGTGGTGATGAGAGACCAGTTTCCACCAGCTTTATGGACACTGATGTCCTGGCTCTGATGACTCACCCAAAAGCCTGGTGATTCCCAACTACCTCCTGACCTGCCTCCCTGACTATTTATTTTTTATTTTAAGACTTTATAAATTTCTATGTTGATGCTTTCCTTTTTTAAATTCTTGAGCTACTAACAGCCCTACCTCAACAGTACTTTCTCTAGTTTGCTGTCTTTCCCTCTGCCCTTTCCCAGCATTAAGAAGTCAAGGGTATCACATGGGTATCAGGAACACAGGCAGCTGAACCTTGGCACACGTCTGTAGGGGGCCCACAGCCAGGATTGCAGAGCAACAGGATCATACTCATTATCAGTGTAAAATTCAAAACTCAAAGTGTTTACACATATATTTGTACGTGTAGTTTCCTATTGCAAGCCTGCTGATCGATTTGATTTAGTGACATCTAGTGGCGATAATCTTGACAGCTGAACGAAACTTTACACACTGTTTTGCTCTTGCTGTCACGTCCCCATTTGCAGCAATAATTCATTAGTGAGGGTAAGGATGCCCAGCTGGTTGTCAGAGCCAGTTTTGAGTGTCTTGGAGAATCTAACTCTACATGTGAAACTATTAAGTTTTAAATAAACAATTTTAACACAGAGGGATCCTGCTAGATGGAAACAATTTCTCGATAACCCAGCTAAGCTGCCAGTAGTCTGGTACTGGGGAGAACACAGGTTGTTTTTCTGTTCTTACTCTGCTCTTCCTGAATGTGAGGAATTTTCAACCACTATAAACAGGCACAGACTTTCCTCTATCATCAACAGGGCAGATTCTTCTAATCTGACATGAAGGTCTAAAAGTTGTATATTTAGATCCAGACCTCCTTTATGATTGTAGATGTACTTGCAAAGGTCACCAAGTCCAGAAGAGTTCCCCCCAACTGCAAGAGTGGCATATTGATAATAAAGGATACCCTTTTGCCAGTGCTTAACTCTCCCATAGCTATAGAGAAAGTTTAGTCATCTAAACCAGAGCTCCATATGCCAAAATTATATCTTCAACATAAATTGTGTTACGCTTAGTAAAGGCAGATGGTATTTTTACATTTTGGAACATAAAATATTATTCCATAGTACATCAAGAACAGCTGTGCCCCAATGCTTTTATTAAAGTAGAAAGAAATTCAAACTCTAAACCAACTCTATTTTAGAATAAAACAAAACAATCTCCAGGTTGCCTAACCGGGAGCAATGGCTAGGTGAAAACATCCAGTGATGTAACTGAGAACTGATCTGGGCCCTGTAGTTTCTTTTGGTTTACCAGCAATAAAATACATATATTTGCAGTTACAGAATCACAGAATCAGAGGATGGTAGGGGTTGGAAAGGACCTCTGGAGATCAGCTAGTCCTACCCCCTTGCTCCAGCAGTGTCACACAGAGCAGGGTACCCAGGATTGCATTGTACAGTTGCATTTGGAATCTCTCCAAAGGAAGAGATTCCACAACCTCTCTGGGCAGCCTGGGGCAAGCTCTGACACCCTCACAGCAAAGACTTTTTCACTTGTGTTCAGATGGAGCCTTCTGGGTTCTAGTTTGTGCCTGTTCCCCCATCCTGTTGCTGAGCACCACTGAAAAGTCTGGCCCAATCCACTTGACACCCTCCCTTTAGATATTGATCATCATTGCTAAGATCCCCACTCAGTCTTTTCTCTCCAGACTAAACAGCCCCTGCTCTCTCAGCCTTTCCTCATCAGCGACATGCTGCAGTTGAGGAAAAAGGTAATTTTTTAAACCATATTTTCTCACTCAGTTGAGGAAAAAGGTATTTTTTTAGCAACACAGAAAAGATCAGTTCAGATGTTCAGTTTTCCACCAGAGGGCACTCCTATATTTTTAATGAAGGCAAGTTTCTGAACAGAGCTGGGCAGGTCTGAATATCTCAGTGTGCACAGCACAATTTTAGCTGTGACATGGCAAGCAGAAAAATTTCAGGATCAAGTTCACTGCGTTGCACATCTGTCATCACTATGCATCATCTGGCACCCTTCACTGCTAGCTGATGGTGCACAGCAAGTTGTCAGCATGCCAGATGTGTCAGCTGTATGCACATAAAATAAATAACGAGTTCATACCCGCAGTGTCTGATGTGGCCAGGATATGGCATTTTTTAACCTGGGATTGAAGGGAGCTGTGTCTTCCTCGTGAGGCGGAATGAGACCACCTGTGTCACCAGGGTTGATACCAGATTTCATCTTTTTCTATGGAATATTCCATCCCCTGCTCTGTCCAATGATTTTATCTTAGTTCATGTAAATACACATTGTTATAAAATTCAGAACTTTTTGAGAGTTGATGAAGCTTGGGTTAATTTTGTAGCTTTGATGCTTGTGAATTTATATTGATACACAATAAAAAACCCCAAAGATCTGCATTCAGTCTGTAGAGACTGAGGAACCTGTTAGTTTATCTGGACTCTGATCCTATCAGGAGCCATATCTTATAGGGCTTTCTGATCTTTTTTTAGTTTTTTTACTTTTTTTTAGAATGATATTTTGGTGGTTAAGGTAATATACTTGGATGAAGAAAATCTAGGTAGTTTGGGTTTTTATGACAGAAGAGAAAGCACAGTTTTTAGGGCATCCACATGATAAAGCCAAAGATATTTGAAGAAAAATGCTACAGAAAATTAGATGTTTGTTTATCTGAGCATACAAAACTAAAACATATTTCCTAACAGATTCTGTCAAGGCTGAATTATCTCCTAAGGATTTATTGCAGTTAGTCTTGTTATTTAGTTACTGAAATAGTTGGCAAAGGTATTTTAAGGAGGAAATAAATTCTTCTGGTAATGTGACCAAAATATACATGAACAAAGTCAGAGATTAGAAGTATGACACACCAAATGTTTTACATGTTCTGGCACCATGTCAGATGTGACAGATTCTCACGACAACTCTTAAACAGGTAAATATTTTTCCCTTCCTCTGAAGCAAGGAGGAACAGCCTGAAATCAGACTGTCACACTCAGCTCTACACCAAGAAAAAAAAAAATCTATGTTAACCTGAACCCAGATAATACAACAAGGGAGAGCCAAACTGAGCTACCACAGGTAGAAGCATGAGGGGTTTTGTTTTGGTTTGTTTTTTGTTCAGTCCTTTCCTATCTCAGTTGTGTTTTTCCTGTGGACACCTTTGGCATCTTCTTCCCATTCAGATTCTTGTGCACCCCCAGCCTACTCACTGGTGGGGCAGAGAAGATGTTGAGATTGTGTAAGTGCTGCTCAGCAACAGATAAAACATCCGTGTATTATCAACACTGTTTTGGTCACAAATCCAAAACATGGCACCGTATGAGTTACCAGGAAGAAAGTTCGTTCTGTTGCAGCCAAAACCAACATAAAGGCAAACACCTTCACTGATTGGGCAGTGGTAGAAGACCCACAGCAATTGCTTTTGGCAGTCTAAACCTATCCACTTGTTTTTCTGTAGGTCCTGCAGAGTACCCACCAGCCCTATGTGTAGATATTTGACAACCCATAGTATCACATAATGCCTCTGAGAAAATCTTTTCAGTGTCCTGTGAATTATTCTACAAAACTACCAATTTGTCTCCCTTCTCTCCAATAAAGACTTTCAGTATGATTAAACTGGCTGTAGACGCCTGAAGTAATTCAAGATGGGTCCCACCCCTCATATTTATGTTCCTGATGTTTTAATGGGTAGCCTTATTCGCTTTGGTTGACCCAGGAGCTGTATGGTACTTCTTGGCTAATATGTGTCTTCAGTGCCTAACCCGTGCAGTCTTGTTTCTTATTTACTGGTAATGGGTGGACTGTCTGGCATTTATGGCTCATTAGGTGATGGGTTAATCTGTACGGCCTTGTTGCTTGTGATTAGTTTCTTAAATGCAGTAAAAAGGTAACCTATGTACTGTGTATCACCTCCCGGCAGGATGAGACGGCAAAGCAGGTCTGATGCTGCCGTTCATGAAGTGAACAAAGACAGCTTGGGCTCAAGGGAGATGCGATATGCAGAAGATGAGATCAGGCTCAGACATCGAGCTGCTTGGGGCGATGTATTATTAAATGCTATCTACTGATATGCTACTCTTGTAGAAGCTGATTAATGACATCCTACTTTATTATTCCTTATCTTTTATCTTCACCTTGTTTCAGAGATGTAGCTGGCAGTACACTGCACTAACCAAAGACCCGTGGCACTCATTAGGTGGTGGCTGCTCCTCACAAATGCCATCAGGCATGCAATTCCTATTCACGATTTCGCTAACAATGCTGGTTAACATGTTGCTGTGTTGCTGTTCAAGCAACCTAGACAACATGGTCTTGTCAGTCTTGAACTAACTTATCTTTTACTTATCATTTTCTTTGACACAATCCTCTGATAAGCTGAGAGATAAATACATGACAGACTCTGCAATATATTCCCCGGGCACTAAAATCTTAGCAGTAACACTGTAGAGGGTTTCATCTAGCAAGTGCTTCTTTTGACCTGTTTTCTGTTTTGTTAGAGTGTTGCAGATGTAGATCTTAAGACACATTTAAACTAGAAACAAATTCTTGTTCAGCCATTCCCCATGCCTCAGGAAGTTTTCTGTCTTTGTGTGAATGGGGGTGTTTAATTCTGGCAGCTCAGGACAGATACTGGATACTGGAAAGTCAAACACATTCAATTGTTTAAAGTCCTCTTCTGTATTAGCTTTGATGCTGTGATGAGAGGAGTTATCCCCTCTAAGAGAAAATTAACTAGAAGAATAATTTTCTGTAGGGTCAGTGTGCTGATTTATCTCAACAAGGATTAATCAGGCATCAGGACACTTTCACTGAAGACAGCTAAAACTATCTTGGTTACTTCTTACGGCAACTAGATGTGGATTTGGTGAGGAGATAGAAGAAGGGGTGAATTAGGGAATGGCAGCTCCTTGTTAGTCTGTTGGTAATGGTGTGAGTCTGTCATGGGACCATGTGGTTGATCTCTTCTTAACCCTGAGGCTGTGCCTGATCCAGGGGCCAACCCAGAGCTCTCACACAGGCTACAAAAGCCACACAGGTCAGGGGGTAAATAACAGGGCTAGCTGCACTCCATACAGCCATGAAGGCTGCTGGTATTACCTGAGCTATGGTCAGGATAAAATAATGTTCAAAAAAACCACTCAGAGCTATGTGGAGTTCAGTCATTATATTAATAACAGTATGGATTAACTGGAGAACAAGTCATGGGAAGGGGATGCTGTGAGGCAAAAGGAAAGCAGAAAGACCAGCAGTAACCAAGCCACTCTTTCACTGTGGGTGAGATTTTAGGATTCCCCACACCTTGCCTGGTGCTTTATCTCCTGCTCCTAAAGCTGGCCAGATGACTAGTTCAGTTAAAGATCCTGGTATTAGGACACAGCCAGTGTTTCTGTTGGCATACTATTGTAATAATATGTCTCTGTTTATTTTATTTCACTGATGCATAGGAAGCCTGATAATGATACTGAGCTAAATTGCTCTAATATGCTCACCTCCTCCATAAATCAGAATATTTTTAGTACTTCTCTGCACATTTGCAAGGGTTTGATGAAATATAAAGAATGGATTATTTGAAAGAAAACATGTGATAGATGAACTGTCTTTCAAGTTATCTTTGCCAGTCACTTCAAGTCTATTCTGCTGCATGTCCTCATGTGATCTGATTTCAAATGGGAAGAGGAATGATTTAACGAAGTGGAGGTGGGCAAGATGCAGATTTCTTCATCTGCTGTCCCTTTTCTATAATTTTCCAAGTCCCTTTTCCATATTTTTTTTTGATCACACCGTTCTTAGTACCAGCCAGACTATGGACAGTTTTCTGCCAGGTTAGGAAATGGAATCAACTCAGTTGGGAGGAAATAGTGGTGGTGCTGGGGATATATTACTCTTCTGACAGTAGCAACCTATGTAAGCTGTCTCGGGTAACTTCACTTCCATTGTGGTGTCAGATGAGATGGATGATCTCTTCTAGGAATTTTTTGCTGCTTCCCCAACCCTCATTTCCATTCTACAAACTCAGTGTCTGCACTATAACAGATTATGACTGAAATCCCATCCATGAGGTGTACCTGGAGCAATAGCATAGTTTAACATTCCCTCTTCCTCAGAGCTCATTTCTGCCTTTTTACAGCCTCTCAGTTATAACAAAAGGACTTGATGCTAGACCCAGAGTAAAAATAACTGAATTCTGGTAAATTACTTTTTATCGTAGCCCAGCTCTCTGAAAAACAACTCCCTGAAAAACATCCAGAACAGCTTTAACAGCAAAACTTCTGGAAAAAAATGACAGAAGTTGTTTGATACAGCACTGCTAGTAAATGATAAATTTAGCAAACTATGGCCAAAGCATATTATAGGCGAAGTAATAAATATACTTATAACAGTGTTCAATCCCTGACACGTAAAGCTGAAAAAGAGGTTTATTCTTGAAATACTACAGTGAATGCTGGTTTGTGGACAGGCTGAGACCCAGATTAAAAGATCCCTACAGACAGCTCTGGGAAAAATGCAGCTGCTTAAATCCAAATGTGTGGTCCTAACTGCCTCTGCTAGCTCTCATCCATGCCAAGGGAAACCTGTAACCCTTATGCACGCCAAAGTATGGAGAGAGTGAGAGGATTAAAACCTTGTTTCCCATTAAATTGAAATATGACACTCCTTGCTCATTCTTTTGTGGATATTTACGTCTAATTTAGAGCTATTTACCTCTTATGTAAGGCACCCTGTGGGCAGCCAGGGTATCAAACAGAGGATTAAGGGTGCAACAGCTAGATTTCAGGGTGTAAACATCACATTCTGGATAGTTTCTTGGACCAACTGATAGTATAGATGACCTCTGGTCCTCATAAGATCTGAATGTGCATTTCCTGAGTATATACCTGTTGTTTTCTTCTACAGCTGTAAAATGATAAAATGATAATCTGCAAATATTAAAAAGTATCTGTAGATATTTCTGTTTTCTTTAAAATTTGTCTTATTTTTACCTGTCCAGCAAGATGATGCAGCAGAGCAGGTGAATACACACTTAAATTCAAGAAATCCATAAGAAAATGGCATAGAAAGAATTAGAACAATGTTCATTATTTTGTTGTGTAACACTTATCTATAAAGCTTATCTATGGCTTACTGATTTATCTCCATACAAATAGGAAATGCACCTTTCTGCTCTGTTGGTTACTATTTGAAGTATGTCAATGCCAGTATTTTTTTAAGGCCCTTTTAAAGTCCATTATATTTTTTATGACGTCTTTACTTTTGCAGAACAGAATAAAAATCTGATTGACGCAGACTGTGGACAATCTGGTACTAGATACATGTAATATGTAGTAGGTGATGACTCAGCCTCAGATGAAATCTCTTCCATAAAATCAATGACAGGTTAAAAGTCAAAGAGTACGGAAGGATGAACTGGTGCTGGCAGGAACTAACTAAGTGGGAAGAAACCTCCAAATATTTCTTAGTCCTGTGTAAACTTATAATTCCAATTAATTTCTCTGGGTTTGCATATTTCCGTGAGAGAAGGTTAAGCCAAAGGTACATCCTTCTGCAAAAATGCTGGAGAAAAATGTTCTAAAATCAATTCATTTGCCTAATATAGCAGTCAAAATCAAAAGTGTAATTTCAACTTTATTCAACTTCATTATGATATTAGGCTCCAAATCTTTGTATGCTTACTGTAGCCTCTCTCTTGTTAGATATCATCCAGTTAGGTTTAGCTGGGGAATGTAAACTTTCATTTACCATGCAATTTCAGCTACTTGTGACATGCATTGCGAAAAGTCAAGATGTCCTTCCCTTCAGTGTTTAGGACTTACTTCAAGACTGTATTTGAATGCTGTGAAATTTTCTATATTTTGATCAATATATTCATGGATGCTTTCATAGCATGATGTTGGGAGTGATTGCAAAGCCTACATTTCTAGGTTTCCTCAAATGTTAATAACGTGTATAGTATGAAAAAAAAAAGGAAAAAAAGTTGATAGATACATTAGTACAGGATATTACATCTCATTTGCATATTTTAAATCATTAGTATTTGTGAACCGTATTAACTAATGATGATGTCTCTTGCAGCAAGTAGATTTTTGCTTTTGTGATATATGCCAGGCAAAGCTTTGTTGAAAGCTGTCAGGCAGATTGAAAAAATAGAGCTCCCTTTTCAAATATCAAGAGACCATGGAAAGAAATTCACTGAAGACATTATATTATCATGTCACTTTTCAACATTATATATTAATTTATAAGATTTGTTGATTTGTTGTGCCTGTTCTCAAAGATTAAGCCCATATGACTGTCTGGTTGCTATCTCTTTTTTTTAATAAGTTGAGGAGTTTGCTACTTGGATATTCTTCAGTAATAAATGATTACAAAGATAGAAGCAAAATGAAGTAAAAAAATGACAACAAGCCCCTTCATGTGAAAACAGTCCTGAAAAGAGACAACATATTACACCATATACAGTTTGGAAGTTATAGGAAGTCTCACCAATTTTTGGAATGCATTGCCTTTTAATTAGAATTTACTTTTCTTATAAAGCCCATTGGATATACAGATGCATTATTAAACAGTATTGTCCTGCCACATGCCAACGAATGAAAAACATCCATTGGTTTAAGGAAAGTTAGTTCTGTGATGAGACTGTTATTTAAAAATTAAAGGTCCTTCTTGCAGTTACTTTGTTCAGATGGACACACATTTCATTTCTTTCAACTCCCTTTCACTGAGATGATATGTTACTTTAGAGCACATGCAAAATCTTTTTCTTGAATTTTGGGAAAGGGCTGTTGCATTGTGCATCCAGGATTGAGTCTAAGTGAGAGGCAATCCACAGATTCAGGAGGGATTTTGTAAACCCACCACACATAACAAAACTTAACCATTTTTCCATCCTTGCCATTGAAATGTTGTAACACATTAAAGTGTCAAATCAATCAAGGCTCTAGTCACACATTCAGAAGTGTACTTTTTGCTTTGCAAGTTTCAGGAACATTCCTTCAAATTCTGAAAAAAATAGGTGAATCAAGGCTTACGGCATGAGGGGTATAAAAAACATCTGTTTTACAGCTTACAGAAGGCTGCATACATTTTAGGAATATCCAGAAGTTTCATAACTAATGATGATACATTTTCAAAATGACATCAAAGTTCCTCTTTCAATGCTATAAGGATGTCATGACTGTTGGATATCAAATCTGGGAAAGACCAAACTCAGTTCTGCCTGCCACAGGCTTTTTCTACCTTCCATTGAAGGACATTAGTTTGGTAATGGCAAGAGACAGAATATTTGCTTAGCTGAACTGTTCATATTATCAAGTTTTGCTGTTCCTGTTACATAATTGCACCAGTTAGAGAATTCTTGCAGTTTAGAAAGGAACTAGTTCTAAACAAAGTTGTGGTCAGGCAGTTGGATTAGGTATGTTCCTTCCATCTGAATCCTATTCTTTCTATTCTATTCTATTCTATTCTATTCTATTCTATTCTATTCTATTCTATTCTATTCTATTCTATTCTACTGTGTCCTTCTCCACAGTGAAGCAGGGGCCTATGATATGGGACAAAATTCAAGCACTGCCCTAGAGGAGCCAGCTATCTGCAGGGAGCTCCATCAGAAGCATGTGAGAAGAAGGAATGGGAAATAACCACTTCTGCAGGTCCTCTCATGGCAGGTCCTTGTCCACTCTGGATATTTGATAAAGGTAGGAAGGATTTCAAGGGTTTTTACCTTGAAAAGTGAAATGACCCAGGAACTGGATGTGTGAGGAACACCTGCTCTGATGTGGGGACCCCAGGAACTACCAGGAGCTATCAGGTACAAGGCACTCTGCCTTGCAATGCATTATGGATTATACCTTATAATGGCTTTTAAGTCTTTTACTAGCACTGACCAGTTACACCATGACCATTTGGTAGCAGTTAGTCACTAGACCTTTCTCATCCCCTATAAATACCAGTAACTGGACCTCACATAGAACAGCAGTCATAGTGACCTTCCTTCCAAAACAAGCTTAAATGAAAAAAAAGGTGTTGGTGATCTACTTTTTGCCAGTTTTCTTTGTATTTAGTGGAGATCTTTTCAATCCTTATAAATAGCCAGAGGGCAGGTGTCAAAGAGGATAGGGCCAGTTTCTTTTCAGTGGTGCCCAGTGACAGGACAAAGGGCAACAGGCACAAACTAGAACACAGAAAGTTCCACCTAAACATAAGGGAAAACTACTTTACTTTGAGGATGATGGAACACTGAAACAGGCTGCACAGAGAGGTTGTAAAGTCTCCTTCCTTGAAGACTTTCAAAACTTAGTGGGATGTAATCCTGTGCAACCTGTCCTAGGTGTACCTGATTTGGCAGGGGGGGTTGGACTAGATGATCTCCAGAGGTCCCTTCCAACCCCTGCCATTCTGTGATTCTGTGAATATGTCAGGTCTCCTGTGAATAGGAGACCTGATACAATGCCAATCTGCAGTATAGCAGTGGTGGGTTGATGTTGGCTGTGTGCCACGTGCCTGCCAAGACTTTCTATCACTCCCCTCCTCAACAGGATGGGAGATGAGAAAATAAGATGGAAGAAAAACCTTGTGGGTCAAGATAAAGGCAGTTTAGTAAAGCATAAGCAAAGGCTGTGTGCAGAAGCAAAGGAAAACAAAAGATTTGTTCTCTACTTCCCATCAGCAGGTGATGTCCAAACACTTCACTGGCAAGTAGGACTTCAGTACGTGTAATGGTTTCTCTGGAAAACAGATGTCATAATAACGAAAGTGTCGCCCCATGACCTTTTAACCCTTTAGTGGAAACATGGATCTGATCATCCTTTAAGCAAGAAAAGCATTCAGTGAAGGTTTTCCATATATCAGCGAAAGCTGTCTTCAACCATGATTGTGACTTCTGGCAAGGGAAGGCCATGGACATCACATGCAACAACTGCACATTTAACTTTGGATGTGGGTACTGTCTGTCTGTGCAGACACCCAGCCTCATTGTCAGAAGTCTCTGTCTCTGCTTCCTGCACAGGACCATCACAGATGTGTGTGCTCAACATCATGTACGTGCTGTGTCTTGATACTTGCATCTGAACCACACCTCCCTTCTTTGCAAATGTTTTTTGTGGCTTTGTCAAACATGCTACCAAAGCCAAAACACTGGTCTGAATTGCTCACTGAAGAAACTTTGGTTTGGCAAGATCAGCTCATGACAAATCCATGCTTATATTGTATACTCAACTGATTACAAAATTGCAGGTAAACATTTTGCTCCGTTATCTTCTTGGATATCTTAATTAGGCTTATTGACCTTTAGTCCCCTGGGTCCTTCAGGGTGAGATGTATGAGTGCTGATTTCTACTGCATTACACTACTTCTGTCCTCTTGTGAGTGACTGAGAAATCAGTTTTTGTGGTATGGGTTATGACTGAAGGGAATAGATTTCTAGGTCCCTTATTCCTAGTATATGGACTTTTTGTAGGAGTGAGGGTAATGGATCTACCCATTTCCTTAATGAAAACAACACTTGATTAACTACTGAATTATCATCATTCTTACTTGGACGTGTGCTAATTATTTAAGAGTGCAGTAAGTCATGCTCCAGCACTCACATCTATGTTTGGGCATCATTCATTTTGCAAGTAGAGATGTACCCAAATGAGAGGACAGTGTGCTATGGAGGGAGAAAGTGTTGGAGATGAATGAGGAGATAAAAACAACACAAACAAGAAGTACTTTGAATTTTGAAACCAGGCATTTAACTTAATGCTCTTCATTCATACTATAAGAACTGACACTGAAATGAATGAGTCAGAAATGTGCACTGAAATTATTCTGTGACAAAGACTCTGGGACTTGAAATCTTAATTATGACAGAAGCTTTCATTAAAGAGGACTGGAATATGAAACCATTGTAAGGTGACACTAAAATAATATTTATTCCCACTGTTGACAGCACAGAAGAACACCTGCTTCCCAATGGTCACAGAAGTGGGTATTGCACGTCATATAAATAATATGCTATATAATTATATTATATATTATAACAATGCTAATGGCAATTTCTTTTTGAGAGTCTGAAGGAAAGCTGTTTGCTGGATTTCTGGTTTTGCCTAAGAAATCTCAGTTTCTCACACAAACTGTTTCTGCTTACGCTGCTAAAGAATCAAGCTCACTTCAAGACTTAATGCTAATAAAGTCACAAAGTTGGTGGAAGATTAGTGAACTGTATCTCATGGTAATAAGAAAGAATGAAAATGACAATGAATTGATCAGTGGAGAACAAGTACTTTATTAACTGATACAGCAAAAGCAGATATTAAAAAAAATAATTTTGAAAGACACCTCTACTTTTTATCAAAAACAGATTTTCCAAATTCAGTGTCCTTCCCCTTGGCTATCTATTACTGTGAATTAACAGCCCTTTTCTCAGATGTGCTTCATCATTAGAAGGCAGATTTGGTTACCTATATTACACTAAGTAGTTATACTATAAGAATGATCATTAATTTGAGTGAACTACACTATTTTTTCTTTTGTTTTTTACAACTAAGCATTTTACAGTAGAAGTTATGTCAGCTAAAGACACAGCTTCTAAACCAGAATAGTTCTAATGGAAACTGCTCTGCTCTCCTAATTTCTTTTGAGAACTAAATATTTCAAGCAATCTTGTTTATCTTCTTGTCCTGTTGACAGTATAATAGTTTAAAATGTTGATCAAGACTGATTGCATGACCAAGGACCTATGCTGAAAATATATGAAACATATGGAACCACAGAACTTTAAACAATGCTCTTCTAGATTACAGTTTGGGAAAAGAAAGATGTGAGAAGCTTATTAAATATATCTTGCTACCCAAATGCCAAATTTCAATTAACATCTCCACTATGACATCTAGACCATCAACTACCTGAAGGGATGTTGGAGCGAGGTGAGTGTTGGTCTCTTCTCCCAGGTAACTACTGATAGGACAAAAGGAAATGGGCTTAAGTTGCACCAGGGGAGGTTTAGGTTGGATATTGGGAAAAAATTTTTTACTAAGAGAGTGGTGAGGCCTCGGAACAAGCTGCCCAGGGAGGTGGTGGAGTCACCGTCTTAGCGGTGTTAAAAAACTTTAAGTTGTGGCACTTCAGGACATGGCTTAGTCGTCCTGATAATATTTAATAGATGGTTGGACTTGATGATCTTGAAGGTCCTTTCCAACCTTAATTATTCTATGTTTCTATGATTGTACAAATGTATGCATCCTCCTACAGCTTTTTCTTATGTGAGTCACTGGACTAAGTTAGTCCTTCAGCATATGTGGGAGAGACAGGATGTGAAAGAAGTCACTAAGGAGATGGATGTCCAGGAAGGGAAAAGTTGATCCTGTTATTTTATTTCAATTTTGCATTGGTAGGAAGCAGGGCAGTGAACTAGATGAAGCTATGGGTACATCCAGGAGACCTTGCCAAGGTAGCACGAATAAATATCTTCAGCCTTTCAAAGCTTGGCTGAAAATGAATTGAAACACAGAATTAATCATAAGTAGGAAATGGAAATGTGCAGTTTTCCTTTCAGAATAAATTTTCATCAATATTTCTTTTCTTTGTAATTTTCTCTTTGTCACCATTTACTCCACAGCAGCATCCAAAAACTTTGATGGCACATACAAAATTCTTAGGTCTTTCAAGGAGATTTCTCACTGAACTCACAAAGTATTCTAAAGCTTTCTTCCTTTATACTACAGCCTAAGATGAGAATTTGGTTAATACCATAACGAAAGATTGAAATTAAGTTTTGCATTATGAGACTGAACCCATATATTTTTATTTTCTCTTAGAATTCTTCAAACAAATTTGCTTGCCAGATGTGTTGCTACTGTTACTTGATCAGCTGCTATTGTTCAGAGGAAGAAGGAGAAAAAAAGTTAGTTCCCCTCCTTTCTTGGTATTTATAAGAATTACCTGTCCTGAGTGTGGAAAAGCATATAAACTGCAGCTGGAAATCGGGAGTTCAGATTTCTGTGCCACCATTGGTATCTTTGACCTCACTTGCAATCAATGCATCCTCTTGCACTGGGAAGTAATCATTAGAGTTTCCATATGGAGACCAAGACATTGTCATCTTTAATGAAGGTATCTAGGCCATCTGAATATCTTGATACATCACGAGGAGAGTATCTGCATCCCAATGTACACCAGCCAACATTTGCCTACCCTTAACTTAGGTTTCACTCCACAAGTTGTCCCACCTAGGCAAAGCACCTAGCATGGCGAAATGTGGTTCTGTAATAGTGTTTTTGATCCTGTATTTGAACAAACACTTTCAAACTTTTCCATTTGCATAAATTAATTGGCTTTCTTTTTTCTTTTTTCTTTTTTTTTTTTAAGCATCAACTTTACCCAAGTCACAATTAAAATGCTTAAAACTTACTGCATAATCCATTCTCACAAGCATTAGGGCAATCTCCACAGGGTGGTCCTGCTTTGTAGGGTGTCTTAATTGAACTTAGTAGATTTCCCCTGAAACATCAACATTACCAATGTAAGCTGTAAAGTCACTGTAACATATCTGAGAATAAAAACTATATGGATGCCTACATTCATTAATTTACACTCAATCTTGGTTATGTGTCAAACAATTTTTATATATGTGTTAGATTTATCTGGAAAGGTTTCAGTAGTGGTGTGGGCAGGGCATAATTTGCAGGAGTGGTTTCTGTGAGAAGAGAGCAGAACCTGCATCTGTTTCAGACAGTCAGTGACATACGTACTCAGCTTAGACCTGCTGCTGCCCAAAGCTCAGCCAACCAGTGACCGTGGCAGGGCCTCTGTGATAACATATGTAAGAAAGGATAAAAAACTGCTGTACAACGCCACAGTATATGAGAGAAACAACTCTGCAGATACCAAGATCAGAGAAAAAGGAGGGGGAGAAGGTGCTCCAGATGCTGGAGTAGAGATTCCTCTGCAGTCCATGATGGAGACATGGTGAAGAAGACTGTCCTCTTACAGACTGTGGAGGTCTATGGTGGAGCAGATATGCTCTGTAGCCCATGGAGGACCCCACGCCTTGTGCCTGAAGGAGGCTGTGACCCCATGGATAGCCTGCACTGGAGCAGGCTCCTGACAGAACCTGTGATCCCATGAGGGAACCACACCAGAGCAGTCTGTTCCTGAAGGACTGCATCCCATGGAAAGGACCCATGTTGCAGCAACTTGTGAAGAACTGCAGCCTGTGGGAAAGACTCATGTTGAAGTTTGTTAAGGACTATATCATATGGCTAGGACCTCATGTTGGAGAAGAAGGAAGGAATGCATGAAAAGGCAGAAAAGACCAATACAACATGTGATGAATTGACTGCAACCCCCATAACCTGTTGCTCTGCACTGCTCAGGGAGGAAGAAGTAGAGAAATGAGCTTGTAAAAAAGGAGGGGTCGTAAGAAAGAGGTTTTAGATTTGTGGGGGTTTTTTTTGTCATTATTCTACTCCATTTGATTGGTAATAAAGTAAATTAATTTTCCCAAGTTGAGACTGTTTTTCCCATGATGGTAACTGATGAGTGATCTCCCTTTACATATCTTGACCCACAAGCTTTTTGTTATAATTTTTCTCCCCCTCTCCTGTTGAGGAGGGGGAATGATAGAGCAGCTTGGTGGGCAGCCAAGGCCAACCTACTGCAATATATTACAATGTGAATGTGAAAATTAATTTTAGGCTGTTTATGAAACCATCACTCTGCCTTCAAATGCCCACTTTTGGTATTAATTATAATGGTCTCTGTATTATACAAGTTGATATGTCTTTCTGAACCAAGATTTCAAGCAGAATGTGAAAAATATTTATCTGTGATTTACTATTATGAAAATTAAGTTTTTTATGCAAATGAAATTTAATCTGAAAGATCATTGTCACTTTTATGTATTTTATGCTTCTGCTTGTTTGACATTTGTTTCAATTAGTGTCTTTCTGTCTTTTTGTATTCCTAATGCACTCTTCAGACCTGTTCCTCAGCTATGGGTGATGTGTCCTGTTACCAATTTCACCATCTCCTGACTAATTTTCATAAGGCGATAAGAAGTTCCAGAATCAGAATGAATACGTACATGGGACAGTAATGGCAGACATAAAAGTATTTGAAACTACTTTTAGGACAGAAAGCAACAGCACATCCAACTTGATAAGTACTGTGCCAAACCACCTGTAGGTATAAGAACAAAAATCATGGAAGATGAAGAATATACATTTGAAAATCATTTAACTTCAATATGCATTACAGAAACATTTGCAACAAGTTCAGTCTACTTTATAGTAAAATATAAGTCCCACCTCTCTGGAAAAAAATATGTTTTCCCCCTTCTTTTACCCCTGATTCAAAGAACATTTAGGATATAATAATAATAAATTATTAATATATATATTATATGAAACATTTTTGTTAAACTGTCTCAACTATATATGTTTTCATTCAATTAAAACTGTTTATAATTCTGTGTTTTATTCAGGTAACAGAGGAGGTTATCATAAGCCATTGTCCAACTGGAAACTCCACGATTTAATAGAACTCTGTAGACTGTAACAAATGTATTTATATTTCCTTCCTGATATTTTGATAACCCTTTTCTTGAAGTGTCTGAGCAATTTTCAGATGTTAAGCAAACAAATTAATTTCTTCCCTTTGTTTCTTCCTAAGGTTTCGAAATACCAGTATCTCTAATCCATAAAGACACTTAGTCTATTATTTTTATTTAAATTCTGTTACGTTGAAAATTTTTATTTTGTTTCATCAGAATAACTCTTATGTCTCCATGGTACTTAATCCTTTTGAAGATGAGAGGGTGAAAGTTGCTTAGCTAATAGATAGGTATTTAGCCCAATATAAGAAAAAGTTGCATCTACCTGGGTGTAATGGCCAATCACAGCACCTTTTTCTTTTTCTCCAGTTCCATATTGGAAATTTTTCTTCTCATCATACCACGTCTGAGTAACATCTGGCCATGAGTAAGGGGTGGTTGACATGAAGAGATTTTCACCACATTGCACATCTGAAAAAAGAAATGTACTGAGAAATGCAAAAAATACACATGTGAGAAAAAGTCAGCAAAAGATGGTATGATTTCCATGGAAATTCTTATCCCAGATGGGACAGCAGGGTGTTTGTGGTTGTGGTGGTTTGGTTTTGGTTTGTGGGGGTTTTCTTTTGTGTTTTTTTTTTGTTTTGTTTTGTTTTCTTTGTTTGTTTGTTTTGTTTGGGGATTTTGTTGTTGTTTGTTGTTGGTTGGTCGGTTGTGTTTGGGTTTTTTTTTGTTGTTGCTGTTGTTGTTTTTGTTTTTGTTTGGTTTGGTTTTGTGTTTTTTTTTTCCTTTTATTTGTTTTTGCTTTCCAGTTTAGTGACATCACTCTTTGTCAATAATAGGGTTGTCACTTGACCAGTTTGCATCATTGCCAGCCTGTTTGGTTGGTAGCTGACTGTTGAAAGACCTGTATGTCTGTACATACAGCTTCACATGTGCACCATAGATTCATGACTGTAAATTTGCTATTTGAAAGTTAGCAATTTAGTCAATACTCAGGTGCTCAGTAATCCTGGGAAAATCCCAATAATTCAAAGCTTACTTCTGGTACATAAGAAGATGTCTACACTCTCTTCACCTACTGGTTTTATTCAGGTCCAACCCTACTGCAAATGTGTTAGTTCTCATCTGGGGTTCATCTTAGCAAGAACCAGAGGATTTGGGTTTTAGTCAAGAAGTATGGGGCCTGAAGGACAGTCCACATATTACCTACAGTATGGACAGGAGTCAGTCAACACCACACTGGGCAGTGATCATGGCTATTGTTAATGTAGTACAGCTGTAACTTCAATATCTGATGACTGAAGTGTTTATATGAACTTTCAAGATTGTTATAGGTTGTAAGTTGCCAGGGGATTTAAAGACTATGAATTTTCTCTTAGAAATTATGCTTAACACAGCCAGTGTTTTGGTCTTTCACTCTTTACTCCTTCCTTCCCAGTTTCACCCAGAACATGCAAGTGGGTTTCTGAAGTAAAGTGGGTCTAGATTCTCTTCCTTCTGATGGATATTTTGGCAGAATGTGCTTTTTCACTAAGATTTTTTTTTACCTACTAAAGAAAATGGGATATACCTCTGTAAAACTGATGCAACTGTAATGAGAATGAGATTGAGCTTTTCTCACTTGCTGAACATGTTTATATTTAGAATTTTGCCTTTGTCCCACGCACAAGCAAAATCACGTTGAATATAAATGCATCTCAAAAAAACCAAAA